>VUQJ01003809.1:54555-72943 GCA_015108635.1 Andinoacara biseriatus
GTTGGGAAATTCCCCCCCCCCCCCCCAAACCAGCCATTAAAAAAAGCTGAGAGAAGCACTCCTGCTCCTGCACGTGAGGGAGCGGATAACCAGCAGTAACAGTGTACAGAGCTTGGCAGGCGACTAAGCCTAGCTCATGTATCAGGAATCTTTGTTCAAACATGTGGCCGTTCGCTGGGGGAAAGCATGAGTCACAGCTCTCTGCCGCCGGGTTAGCTGAGACGTGCAAAAGCAGCATGCACTCTGAGCCGAGGTCACCTTCTTGGTGCTTTCTTTTATGTAACACTGCAGTGGGAAATCAGGGCACTGTGCCACATATACCACCCTGACTCAGCGTGCATGTCACCTGTAACGACGACACTGATTACTGCTTTAACACCGTACCCGTGCTTGTGAGACCATGTGGACTTGAGACAGAAAATGTAAAAGGGAGGGAGGAAAGAAAAGAAAGGGGCCCAAGTATTTCCTGCCGCCTTTCTCAGGCTTGATGATGTATTGCATCACCACAAAATGGGGTGATTGTGCAAACAGCTCTTGAACTGACATGAACCTCATCTGCTCAGTCATACGTCATCTCAATAACTCATAAGATAGCATTATCATGTGTTGTACGACAACAAAAAGGTCACAGAGAGTACAGCCAACGTGAGCCACACAGGCACACCACAAACCTTGCATTATTCCCCGATAAAGAGATGTCCTCAGACAGCACTGCAACAGATTACCGAGCTAAACATCCCTTCCTGAATGAGCGGAGATGTGTGTACTTGGCTAAACCCTCGCCATCAACAGCCCCTCTCCCTCCACTTCCTCTCATCAAGGGCCTCCTTCCTGTGTAACTGAGAAGGCTTATTCATTAGTCCACGCACTGTGAGGGGGTTCATTGTCCTCAGTGATCAGTGCAAAAACACAAAGGCTGGAGGCGGGCATCACCATTATTTTAAGCTCTAAATAACTGCTCTGCATGGGGCGCCGACATGCCTACATTAGGGAACTGGCAGATCTCTAATGGATGGGTGGTGGAGACAGAGCGACAGTGAGGGCAGTTAAACACACCTGGCTATCTTTATCTGCCCCAGAGGAGCACCTGATGTGTCCGAGTGTACTCAGCCGAGGCCTACATAAACAGAGCAGTAAGAGACACTGAGGTCTGACAGATGGATAAGATGCTGTCATTCTGGCCTCAGGGGTTAAATCATTTTAGCCAGCTAGGCATAAAGCAACATATCATCCGTGCAGTGTTTACAGTTTGAAGGAGACAGCAACCCTCTCTGTAGTCAGCTGGTAAACAAAAAAAAGAGGATCACTTGGTTGTTTATAGGGTGTCAGGGAGCCCCAGGGAGTTTTAAACAACTTAATTGTTTTCGGTGCAGGTTGGGCTGCCCTGAGGCCCCCCGAGCACTGGGACTCTGTTTTCACACACATCTTCAACATGGCTGTGCTCCCTTTAAAACCTACAGAGTCATCAGTCTTGCGAGTGTCTGCTGCTGAAAGACATGAACAAACAAACTCAGTCTGAACTGGCTGTGTGCAATACCTTTGTGGAATAACTATTCATAACATATGAATTACTGATCTGAAAATAATTGTAAAAAAAAAAAGCAAACTACCAGGTGTTTGATATTTTAGCCAGAAATTAATGTAGCACTTATTGTGATTTAAGGTTTTCTAAACCTCCTTAAATTTGAACTGCATGATATATCTTTGCAGTTATAACTCAAACTGACTAGTAATCAATACATGATGCTTTTGACCCTTAATCGACTTTGATGGAATTGAATGTAATGCTGTTTCCAACCCCCTGAGAGACAGCTGAATGTAAACAAGAGCCATGAGGCCACTCTTTACTTCAGCCAATCAACTTATCAGACATCTAAAAGGATGATCTGAAACATAACGAACAGCAAAAGGCTCCTTCCACTCATCCACTTAGCCTAAACACTAAAAAGGCACTCTACAGAGGTGATCCATCTCTCTTTAGTGTGCTCACACTCTGTGCGACATTGACAGATTGTGCATTGAACTTGGCTCGCTGTAGCTCCCATCAATCATTGGCTCTGTCCCACTGAGCACCATTGGTCTATCATCGCCCCCACTGTCCATACACAAATCAGCCAAAGGGCTGACCAGAGGGCCTGACACCAACACCATGGTCTGACTTGACCTAGTGAAGATTTACATCCACAGTACTGGTGTAAATTGGCATCTAAAAAGCACATGAAGAGATCCATTTACAGGAGCAGGCCTTGCAATCAGGCGAGGCTCAAAATGATAAATAGAGCTCAGACTAACATTTAAAATCTAAACTGCAGGGTCTAGTAGGTTTTACTGCTTTAGGGCAACATGGCCCATCCTGAGTCAGGACACCCCCTGAAGGAGCAGCAAAGTAAACCAAAGGGGTCAGAAGGTTACTAACAGGATAGCAAAGACCCCACAATTATTTTGTATTTTTCTCCAATTTCTCTTCATCACAGATATGTGAAATTCTTTAAAATGTATACAGATTGTTCATTTCAGAAACTCAGCTTCACACTCTGAGAATATGTACGCGGTGGCAGACAGCAGTCACTTTCCTAACTTTACATAACCTACCTTATTCTTAAATTACCATTTCCAGAATACAGTGAAAATAGTACTCAACTGTATTCGCAAAGGAGTATTTTTACTTTTGTCCAAGAGCAGTCTAGGGCTATGTTGTACTGTATATTTAATGCAGTACTATAAATTAAGAATTATTAAAGAAATATTATTACACTGAAACTAATAAAACTAAACCAAATGAGAAACTCCCATCTGGAAACTAACTAAAACACAACTGAATTAAAAGTAAAAATTAATTAAAAAACATCATTAGAAATACAAAACTATAGTCACTCTGCATTAAACTGTAATAAAGAAGTTACTGGAAACATTTGGGGGGACTTTATCAAGACTTTTTTTTTTTTTGCTTTCCTGTAATCATGTAAACGGGGCCTTCTCAAATCTGACGCTGATAAACCATGACACCGATTCAGACAGCCCGAGTCCTCACCACATTAAAGTACAATTTGTTTTGTGTACTGAGATACAGGTGATAGAAAACACAGCACTCTCTAGCAACTGAGACAAAAGTCTCCCACACAAACACCAACAAGGACCGGGAGGTTGAGCTTATCCACTTTCCACTCCAACGGCGTGCCATCACCCACAGCCAGAGAATATCCCTTTCCTTCTGGCCTGCCTCGTGGGAAAGAGGCTGGAAATTTGGCTGTTTTTGGAGCTTTGCTGAGAGTGTGTTTGTGTGTAAGTCTGTGTGTGTGTTTCGGGGGGGGGGGTGTCCGCTTATTAGTCATCAATGGGGGAAGCTCCAACATTTGTTCCTTTTCTTGCTGGCACATGACACACAGTCTTTTTTTGGCGCTGATACACCACAAATTCTGGCTGCTGAGTTTTTTGGCAGCACATTTAATGTGGTTACGCAATGGCTTCCGTCATTTCAACATGAGCAAAAAAAAAAGAAAAAAAAAAGAAAAAAGAAAACCCAAAACAGATTATTGTATTCATAAACAGTCACTGTGGAAATGCGCCCACATAGGTTGACTCAAAGGGTCATCTAGCTCAGCCTATGGACTTTAAAAAAAAAAAGAAAAAGTGAAAGCTGCACAAAGTCGGGTGTTAAGGAAATCTCATGACCGAAAAGTGTACTGTGTGCGTCACAATATTAGGCTTGGACTGAAATTTTACATTTTAGGCAACACACATTGCACAACAATAAGATTTCCAACAGCTTCCACCCACATCCAGCACAAATCACAAAAGCATCTGTCATGATTAGGTGCTACCAACAATCATTTGCAAAAGGAAAAAACAGGGGACACACACACGTGCCTGCTTGGTACCTTTAAATAATCCCCCTACCTGCCACTAGGGGTCCTAGGCCACGTGCCTATTCTGCCTGAAAGGGGGGGGGATTTAAATTTCTCCAGCTGTCAATCAAAAGCCCAACCATAACAATCTCCTTGTTTTCCACCACTTACTCTATAGTATGGAAAACAGCATGCAAAAAAGCTAATTTGTATAAATAAATAAATAAAAATTAACCATCCAGGCTGCTATAACAATCTACAGACTGTGAACAAACAACCTGAAGTTGTTGTTTTTTTTAATCTGGCTCGTATAATTAAGTTTCAAGTACAAGTCAGATGTTGCCTGAGGCTGTCGTTACCTTTGATGACCTGACAGCTCTGGCGCACTTTGTACACTCTGTACATTACGACTAGTTGAACTAGATTTAAATCTACTGAATCACAACGACGTAGATATTAAAGTTACCCTTTAAAAGGCTATACGGAGGGGTAGTCACGTAGGCTTCTGATCACCCGTGTTGACTGACACAGCTCCGCATACGAGAAGCTATAAAAACAATTTTTTAATGGTCTCTATTTAAGCCTATAGCGCTGCTTATTAATATCCTTACAAAGAACTGATTCGTGTCGTAGGTTTTAAAGTTATCTGGGACACGATAAAGTACGTTAATGGGGTTTTTAAGAGAGTGAACCCCCACTTTCGCCCGTAAAGTCTTGTCAATAGACGGTTTAAACCCCCGTCGCCCACCGCTAACGATTAGCACGCTAAGTTAGCCACCAGCCAAGACCGCTCAGAGAATCGTCGCTTTTCCTTAAAAAACAACCCGCGTTTATCGCCTCCAGGTAAGTACATCTCTTCAGGATGTCGTAGACTACGTACCTGCCGTGAAACCAGTCTTTACAGATGTCGCACTCGATCATAAACCGGCTCACATCGTAGGGCTGCCGGCAGACACAGTACAGCGGGGCCGCCGCCATCTTCCTACTGTCCCCAAACAACGCAGGAATGAAGCGGGCGGGGATTTAACCCACCGTCCGGAAATACCCGAGGGGAGAGCCGAGCGCGCACGAAATCCGCCATTCTGAGGCAATCCCACCTCTGACGTCAGTTTCCAGGTTGTGCATTTCCATCTGGTTGTGTGGGCACACCAACAATAGATGCAAACTTTTTCCAACAAAGGAATGACAAACGGCTTGGTTTAGGACATTATGTTCACATCTGGTGAAATCGAAAATCAGCCTCAAATTTAAATTATTTAAATTAAATAATATAAATCTGGGATAAATCTTGTCTTATCTTACTTTATTAAGATATTTGTTTTGTCATATTGTATTTTATTACGCTATACACCATTCTTCTTATTTAAGCTATTTGATATGTTTGCTATGTTTAATTATTTTAACTGCTGTAAAAGAAAAAATTAAATGGGGGATAAATGAGCTACAGTGCTGTGGAAAAGTATTTGCCCCCTTCCTGATTTCTTAGTTTTTTGCATATTTTTCACACTTGTATGTTTCAGACCATCAAACAAATTTAAGTATTAGACAAAGTTAACCTGAGTAAATACAAAATAGAGTTTTAAAATGATGATTTAATTTATTAAGAGAAAGAAGCTATCCAAAACTGTGTGAAAAAGTAATTGCCTCCTAAACCTTATAACTGGTTGTGCCACCCTTGGCAGCAAGAAATGCAATCAAGAATTTTCAATAACTTGCAATGAGTCTAACTAGACCACGCCAAAACCTTTATTTTGTTTTGTTTTTGAGCCATTCAGAGCTGGACCTCCTGGTGTGTTTTGGATCATTGGCCTGCTCAATTAAAGCAAGTTTTCCAGGTCATGAAACTGTCCAAATCCTCAAAGCACAGGTTGAGGAGGAGGAATAGCAGCAATCTTCCACTCCACGTTTAATTCATTTGAAAGCCAGACTCTTAGTCTTGTCCACCCTAATTGGAAAAAAAAAAAAAAACTGTTTTATTTGTTATTATTTATTATCCACCTTGTCCTGGCTGTCCAAAATCTGGAAATCTTCGATCTTTGTCCTAATTGATTTTACAAATTATGACAGCTGTCTTACATGTATTTTGCATGATGCCATGTTCCACACCATAAGCAGTCATATGTGAATCTATGCACAGCCATTTAAAAGTAGGGTATTTATTTTGTGTTGCTCCGTCAATTATGCAACTAAATTTCCACAAAATGCTAAAAAAAATTATATTTGTATATAGTTTTTTTTAGTGGATTGTGACTGCCAATAAGGAAAATCCAAGACTTAAGGTTGTAAATTATATATTTTATACATTAGGCTGTATTATTTCTTTTAGGCACTGTTATGTGAGGTAAGAGAAAAAAATTTGTCTAGAGATATTTATTTTAAAGGAATTACAAGCTCAAATGGTCCACCAAGAATTAAAATGCCCACAATTTATATATAAAACGTGTTTTCCGACGGCAAATAGCATTAAATACCTACATTAGCGCATGCACCATCAGCATGACTTATCTGTAACTGCACTCTACAGCTGATGAGATGCAATGGAAAGAAAATCTAAATGTATCACAGTCTGTATCTTTTTGCATTATTGTTACTGTGAAGCTTTCTTCAAAAGACGTTCTCAGCCTTTGGCAGACAGTTCAGAGGCTTATTAAATAAAAAATCAAAACACAATATCCAGCCCTGGTATGTCTCCATGGAGCGTGTCTGACATGCCCTACGTGCTTGTGTGGTGAATAGCAATGGGACCACCGACCCACAGCTTGATCTGTGAGCTGACAGCACCCATCCCCCCAAAGCCCATCTGCGCTCCTCTGCATAGTCAAGCAGCCTTGGTGCATGCAGAGGCTCCAGAGCGCTCACTGCACATAAGACACGTGAGGTTATCTGGTAAGCTGTGCCTGATTTTTGTTTTTTTGTCTTTGTGCATTTGAAGCATGCACCAAGACATCTCCTTTGTCTTCAGGATGATTGTTTGCAGTAGATCATTATCAGAGCTTCCTATTATAGGTTTTCTCTCTCGTCAGCCCGCTGTGAGCAGTGCAGCTTCACGTCCGGTGCGCAGATCCACAGCATGCATGTAAACACTCCTCCTGGAAGTTAATAAACACTTTTGAGTGTAGGCTGGGGCTACAGCTGATGGATGTAGCTTCTCTAAAGAACAAGGTGTAATTACTCAGCTCTTTAAAACAGAAGAAAATTCTTTTCTGAATTCTATGCTGACTTTGAATTTCATTACAAGTGCTAGAAGCATATATTTCTAATATATGCATCATATAAACATCCATTTAAAAGGTAAAGGAACATGACAGCACTGTACGAAAACAGTAATGGAGTTATATGTTGCTGTGAAGAGAGCCTCTCAAAGATGCTCTCTTCACAGTTTCTCACGAGTAAAGGTGGGAAGAGAATCACCAATCTGCAAAAAACTGCATCTACAAATTGTGGAAATATTTCAGAATAATGTTCCTCAACATAAAATTGTGAAGATTTTGAATATCTCATTGTCTACAGTACATAATATCATCAAACGATTGTGTGAAATGGAGAAATCTCTGTGTGAAAAGGCACAAAGGCTGAAAATCAACATTGGATCTTGTGATCTCCGTGATCTCAGGCAGCTCTGCACTAAAAACAGGTATGATTCTGTCACGGAAATCTCTGCATGGGCTCAGGAACATATATATGAACATAATATATGAACGTGATCCAGATGTACTGTGTCCTCACTGGGACAAATCATATTTAAAATTGACTAAGACAAAGTGAAAAACCGTTCTGTGGTCAGACAAATCAAAATGATTTTTTTATTGTATTTGCAGACATTGCAGATAATACTCTGTAGTCGCACGGTGAAACCAGCCTTCAAAAACAGTGAAGTCAGTATTACTTAACCTCAAACTAACTTTTCTGATACAAATAAAAACTGATTGATCATCCAGACCTTCTGTTTGCCCACTGTCTGCTTATCAGTCCATGAGCAGGGTAATAATAACAGTGATGATGATGATGATAATAATAATAATATATTTAATTTATAAAGCACTTTACAAAAGTTGGAAATAGGTCTTTTTTTTTTAACCGTAAACTTTTATTATATAAAACATGAATCTATAATGTTAGGATACAGTTTAATTGCTAAATAAAAAATTAATTAGATCAGTGTCTATTGCAGTGTCATTTTAATTTGCAAACTTTTTCCATTTTTTGTCCTAAAAATTGCCATTAAAAACACTTAAATTGATTTTAAAAAAATCACTGAATATAAAAATGCTTTTTTTAAATTCCAAAACCTGCAGATGTTATCTACATGTCAGGATCTGGTTATTGTCGAAATTTAGCATCACAGTAACAGTGTTACAAACATTTGTAGCTGTAAACACTCATTAAAACAGAAACTACATATCCTTGTTTGATGCCTGCACCCTACATATGTGAAGTATTTCACATTTATAGTTATCAGTGAAAGTTACGTTGTTTTTGGTGCCTGTTTCCCAGTATATATTAGTTTATGAGACGCATTAACGTCAAGAAATTCGCAGAAATAAAGGAATTTTATGAAGTTCAGTCCATTGACTTGCATTAGTTTAGGCCACAGATCTGCCACATCCAATATGGCGGACGCGCTGACGTATCACAGCAATGGGTCGACCCGATGTATTGCGGCATCTTGTATTACGGTTCCAGCGCCACCTTCTGACTGAAGAGCACAATTGCTTTTTGCGCTTTCACTGTGCGTAGGCGGTGCGCGCACGCTGCAAACGTCACGACATGACGAAAGGAGGCCGACGCCAGTGCCCCGCCTCTTCCCCCCTCCGTGTGTCAGCATCATGGATGAAGGTGTAGAAAAAACATCCAGGTATGATTCAAACAGCAGGGAGCTACTGGAACCTGCCGTTCAGGGACTCTGTCGCTCGATTTAACGCCTAACTAGATGACAAAAGAGGTAAGATGAAAAATAATCGGTGCAGTGTTTTTGCAGCAGTGATGAACGCCGGATTTTAGAGGGTTGATCGTCTGTACATAGGATGTTTTCGCCTAATGAAACATCTATTCTTGATACTTTTTTCTGCATAGAAACAGCGCTGTTTCGTATTTTTACTTCTCTGCAGCGTAATGTGACAAAAGAGGTATTAATATATGTGCTCACACTAGAAGGCATCAACTTTGGCATTAGTGATATATTCAGAAAATTTCATCAAACAAAAATCGTTAAAAAATATTATTAAGGACCAAGAACTAAAATAATCAGTGTAGTTAATAGCAAACATTACGTCGATACGTTAATATAATCTAATACATGTATTTTTTTTTATTATAAACGTTATTTAGGAACGGCATATTAAAAATAATATTTGAAACATCGATCCATCCATTCTGTTCCGCTTATAATGTTCAGGGTCGGGGAGGGGCTGGGGCCTATCCCAGGTGTCATAGGGCGAGAGGCAGGGTACACCCTGCACAGGTCGCCAGCCTGTCATTTGAAACGTTTTGATTTAAAATCTGGTTAATGTGAAATAAATAAATAAATTAAAAAAAACAAAAAACAAAAGAAAAAGTAAGCCTAGTTTGAACATGGTATGCAACAAATGATAGCAACAATAATTAAAAAAAGAATTAAAAAAAAGAATAAAACAAATAGATAATACAAAAATAACACAACAATAATAAATAAATACATAAAAAATAAAATAAATTATATTTAAATAAATTAATAAATGTTTGGATTGTATTAAGAGATAATTTTAAGAATCGCTTTATGTTAGTGTTTTTTAAACATTCATCAAGTTTGTTTCTGCCACTAAAGAATTTCATTTTATTTTATCTATTGATTTTTGCCATTCATAAGTTGAAATTTCAGGTTATTTTAAAATTTTGGATTGTTCTCGTGAAAAATTTGACTTGCGCAGAATTAACTTGATATTTCAATATGAAATTTTGAGATAAAGAACTGAAAATTTTGCAGAAAAAATGTGAAATTTACACTTTTCTCTGCCTGGCAATTTTTTTTTCCAGTGGCGTAAACAAGCATCCATACAATCTACCTCATCAGAAGGTCTTCTGAGGAAAAAATAAAAAGCCAAGCTCAGCAAACAAAATTTGAATTTTCACTCAGAACCAGAGGTGGAAGTAACGAAGGACAAATACTTCTGTACTTAAGTACATAATTCACCACCTCTGCTCTGAACTAACTTATTTTAAGGCAGTTTGTCTTTTTATTAAATTTGTTTTTCTTTTTAGCAGAAGGTTTGACATCATTTGTTTAATCCAGTGTGTAACATTTGAAGTTTCTTTCCAAAACAATGTTATCAGGATTTTGCCTTCAAACTCTGCCTCCCAAACCCCCGAAAGATTCATGATTGCGTCTCCATTTTTATCATAACATGTAGATCTAGTGTCCTGCACATTTTAATTTTATCGATTTAACTTGGCAGGAGTTAGGTATGTTGGCATTAAGCAGATGCAGGTGTGTTAATCTGAGGCTTGTTTTAATTGCGGCGGAGAGGGTGGCAAACAGCCCTGAACCTGAAGATGAGGCGTCTGTCGAGAAAGAAAGCGCTGAGCCTGGTGAAGGAGCTGGACGCCTTCCCCAAAGTGTCAGAGAGCTACGTGGAGACATCGGCATCAGGAGGAACAGGTGGGACATCCCTCTGAGAACAAGACAGTGGGAGCAGTGAAGAGAAAGAGTAACACACTCTGCTCATCTGTCTCATCCACAGTGTCGCTTTTAGCTTTTTGTGCCATGGCACTTCTGGCTGTCTTAGAGTTCTTTGTTTATCGAGAGACTTGGATGAAGTATGAATATTCAGTTGACAAGGACTTTTCCAGGTGAGCTATTATTACTCAGTTATTAAACGTTAATTGATTGTGACTTCAGTCTGATTTGTATGCATTTTGCTTTGCTTAAAGTTACAGTATGATATCATAGTATAACCTTTTTACCCTAATTTCAGTAAATTGAGAATAAACATTGACATAACAGTCGCCATGAAATGCCAGCGTGAGTATCCCACCTTGCTTGTCATCAAGTTGCCCATTGAAGCGCTTACATCACAGTGATGCACATGTTTTATCTCTGATTGTAGATGTGGGAGCAGATATTCTGGACCTCGCTGAAACCATGATCACATCTAATGGCCTGCAATACGAGCCTGTGAGTTAAGTGCGAGTCTCGAAACGTTAGGTCATTTCTCAGGTGTTGCGTCTATGAACCAAACTCTCCTGTTTGTGTGTTTGAGCAGGTTATTTTTGAGCTGACCCCACAGCAAAGACTGTGGCAAAGGTAAGATTTTGTGCTTTCACTCAGGGAGGCACTCTGGTAATGCCTAAAACTTGTTTATCAAAACCAGAAGCTACAGAAGGCTCCTGGGAAGCTAAAGTTTTGAAACAGTTAAAGATACCAGCCTAATGTAACTTTGAACTATGAGGGCTTTGACATGTGACCTTTTTGGGGCATCTTCTGGGACAGGATACTGTATTGGCTGCAGGGTGGAGTTCTGGCTTGTTCTGGAAAGATCAATTGAATTGGTATCTGGTGTTGGAATAGCTTTCCTAGCTGATGCCCCCATGAGGCGTCCTCGGTCTGCAAGTGGGGGAAAGGCTGTCAGATAACCTCCACATAAATTCTGTGACTAAAACCATCTGCCGCGACCATTTGGGGCTGAGAGAAGGGCGAAAGGACAAAAGACATGCTGTGGAAGAGAGCCAGAGATTAATAACTAATGATTAAATGCAGAGTGGGGTATAAACAGAGTAAAAAGTGGTGAATGAAAATAAATACTCAGTGCATCATAGGAACCCCCCCAGCAGCCTAGGCCTATAGCAGTATAACTAAGGGATGGTTTAATGTCACCTGATCCAGTACTAACCATAAGCTTGATCAAAAAGGAAAGATTTAAGCTTAATCTTAAAAATAAAGAGGGTCCTGGTCCTGAAAGCTGAAGGCTCTGCCTCCCATTCTACTCTTAAGTATCCTTGGAACCACAAGTAATCCATCAGTCTGAGAGTAAAGTGCTTTGTTTGGGTGATATAGTACAATGAAGTCTTTAAGATAAGATGGGACCTGATTATTTAAGACCTTGTATGTGAGGAGAAGGATTTTAAATTCTATTCTAGATTTAACAGGGAGCCAATGAAGAGAAGCCACTATGGGAGAAATATGCTCTCTTTCTAGTCCCTGTCAGCACTCTAGCTGCAGCATTTTTCAGGGAGCTTTGACGACAGCCTGATAATAATGAATTACAATAGTCCAGCCTAGAAGTAATAAATGCAGGAATTAGCTTTTTGGCATCACTCTGAAACAGAATGTTTCTAATTTTGGCAATATTGCTCAAATGCAAAAAAGCAGTCCTACATATTTGCTTAATTTGTGCATTGAAGGACATATCCTGGTCAAAAAAATGACTCCAAGATTCCTCGCAGTATTACTGGAGGCCAAGGTAATGCCAGTATCTGGTTAGACACCATGTTTCTAAGATTTGCAGGGCCAAGTACAATGACCTCAGTTTTTTTCTGAATTTAGAAGCAGGAAATTAGAGGTCATCCAGGCCTTTATGTCTTTAAGACATTTCTACAATGTAACTAATTGACGTGTGTCATTTGGCTTCATGGATAGATAAAGCTGGGTATCATCTGCATAACAATGAAAATGTATGCAGTGCTTTCTAAGACTGCCTAAGAGAAGCATATATATGGTGTAAATAAAACTGGTCCTAGCACAGAACCCTGTTGAACTCCATAGTTAAGATCAGTGTGTGAAGAAGGCTCTGAACAAATTGGAGACTATTAGTCACTTCATGTGGCAGTGGTTTTAAAGTTGTGGCTGTATGTAATTTTCTATTTAACTGGCATTGTCCTGAAAAAGGTTAAAAAGCTTAAAAAAAATCTTTTGAAGTTGTTTAGCTTTGAACAAGTGACGGTTCTGCAACCTGTTTGTTTTCCAGGACGCTGCTCCTCATACAGGGCAGGCTGAGAGAGGAGCATGCTCTGCAGGAAGTCCTTTACAAAACTCTCCTGAAAGGAGCTCCCACTGCTCTGCCACCACGGTCAGTCTCCTACATGTAAACATTTTTTTAAAATCACATCTTTATTCATTTTAAAAAAGACAAACACAGCAGTGCACACACTGATTAAGTGTGGATTATAAGATGTCTGTTATAATAAGATAATGCTCAAATGTATGTGTGTAGGGAGGATGCCTCCACGGAGCCCCTCAGTGCCTGCAGGATACATGGACATGTCTATGTCAACAAGGTAGCAGGAAACCTGCACATTACTGTTGGAAAGTAAGAAACTGAGGTGATGAGAAAGTATGAGAGAGCTGTTTCTGACACTGCAGACTAATACCAACTCTTGCTCTTTTTCAGGCCCATTCACCATCCACAAGGCCATGCACACATTGCAGCTTTTGTGAGCCACGAGAGTAAGTTCAAAGATTTTTTTTCTAGTAACACTCTTTTATAAAGGACAAGGAACTGTAACTGTTTGCCCTCATTATGTTTTTACATATGATCTGAATGGTGTGTTCACTTGTTGGTAGTGTGCAATAGCTTGTATTTGTGTTTGTTTGTGTTTACAGTTGCCAGAATCTGCTGCCCCCTTGGCTAGGTTGCGCTTAAAAAATATATTTTTAATGTTTACCTGGATAAATTAAACTCACTCATTGGCCACTTCATTAGGTATACCTTGCTAGTAACAGGTTAGCCCAGTGTGGTCTTCAAGATTCGGCATGTGCATTCAGAGATGCTGTTCTGCAAACTTTTGGTTCTAACGGGTTGTTACTTTCAACTTGAAGCAGTCTGGTCATTCTCCTCTGACATCAATAAGGCATTTTCACCTGGAACTGCCTCTCACTGCATATTCTCTCTTATTTGGTCCATTTTCTGTAAATCCTACAGATTGTTGTACAATCCCAGTAGAGCAGCAGTTTCTGGAATACTCAGACTGGCCCGTCTGGGACCAACAACCATTCCGCATTCATAGCCACTTAAATCACCTTTCTTCCCCATTCTGATGATCAGTTTGATGTCTACATGTCTTAATGAACTGAGTTGCTGCAGTGTGATTGGCTAAGTAGATACTACTTACAGTGATTCTCCACAGCCTTGATTGAACCTGAAGGTCCTCTCATCTTTGCATTACAGCGTACAATTTCTCCCACCGAATAGACCATTTATCTTTTGGGGAGGAGATACCAGGCATCATCAATCCTCTGGACGGCACAGAGAAAATCACCTATAACAGTAAGTCATTGGATTCCAGAGGATTAAACATGACAGACTGGTTTTCTACAAGGAAATATTTGAAAAGGGTTTTCTACCCTCAGTTATTTTTTTCTGTGTACTCCACCCCAGATAACCAGATGTTTCAGTACTTCATTACAGTGGTGCCCACGAGACTGAACACACACAAGATATCCGCAGACACGCACCAGTTCTCTGTGACCGAGCGAGTGAGTAATCACTAACTACAGCGCTTTAAACACAACCCCATGTTGTGACAACAAATGAGAAGCAAGTAGACTAACACCCACAATGTCTGCTGCCAAGGAACGGGTGATAAACCACGCCGCGGGCAGTCACGGTGTTTCTGGCATCTTTGTCAAGTACGACACCAGCTCTCTGATGGTGATGGTCAGCGAGCAACATATGCCGCTTTGGCAGTTCCTGGTGCGACTGTGTGGCATAATTGGTGGCATATTCTCCACAACAGGCAAGGCTGCTTTAATTTAGTGTAATGTAAAGTACAGAGACTAGCATCTGGATTCTGTGCTTTGAGATTTAGAGTAAAAGACCTAAATATTTTACAAGGAGGAGTTATTGTAATTAATTTAATCTAGCTTTTGTTTTGAATTGTGCTTAATTCATGTGTTTTTTTTTACTGTTTTCTTCTCACTTTAAAGGGATGCTTCATGGGCTTGTTGGCTTCTGTTTTGATGTCGTCTGTTGCCGCTTCAAACTTGGAGTCTATAGGCCCAGAGAGGTGCTAAAATGATCCTTCTCAATACCAGAAGTTTCACCTGAAAGCACTCTAAAGACATTAACTGTGTTAAATTTGTTGCAGGATGTGCAGCTGCGCGACCAGATGAATAATCTGAACCACCACCATACTCCTCTGCTGCCGGACGACGCCCCTCAGGAGTAGCTGCTTTTCTGTGAAAAGGCTGCCATTTCCTCCTCCTGCATGGGTGACCCCACACGTAATGGTCACAGTCAAATAATGATATTTATTGTTGAGTTTATAAAGATCTACCATTACCACACTACATGTATATCACAAGATGTTTTTCTTCCAAGTGAAAAATCCATTCTGTTCACTTAAATAGTAGAGCCGACACAGACTGTTGCACTGTGGGAAAATGTGTGCCCTGTGACCGGTCATTAATATCTGTGATGGTGTTTGGTGGCTTTTTGTTCCAGATATTGTTGATTGTTTGTGACCTAACCCGAGTAACAACCAGTTTGAATACCCAAGAGGTCAATAGTACCGCTGCTTTATTTCACAGTATTAAAGTGGAACCCCCCCCCCCAAAATAAGTTATTTATCATTCTATAGTGAGAACGATTATTCACAAGTATAAAACACAAAGACAGTTGCCAATCTTCCCAGGACTGCAGATCCCAGCAAATTCACCACAATGTCAGACCGTGCAGATCTCAGAGAAACTGCAAAACACCCAAGAGCTGCATCTGAGACTCCACAGGCCTCCGTCAGCATGTTTAATCATCATTACAATTAGAAAAAGAATGAACAAGTATGGCTTGTTTGGAAGGTTTGCCAGGAAAAACAGGGTCTTCTCTCTAACAGAAAACATTGCAGCACAGCTTAGTTGTGCAAAGCTGCATCTGAACAAACCACAAGACTCCTGGAATAATGTCCTTTGGACAGACGTGGAGATGTTTGGCCATAATGCACTGTAGGAAACCAAACAGCATATCAGCACAAACACCTCATATCAACTGTCAGCATAGTGGTGGAGGGGTGATGATTTAGGGCTGCTTTTAAATAACTTTAAGACTTGATAAGGACCAGATTATTTTACAGTGTCCTAATATGTCACTCATAACAGAAAGACTTTACTTTCTTTTTACCATGACTGCAGCTGAAATAGTAGATAAAAGTCTGTACTGCATGATGGATTAACTCCAACATTAAAGCACCGTCATAAATTCGGGGGTCTTGTGGGAAACCGATAAAAACTAAACTATCAAGGGACAGTTTGGATTTACAGTCCTACAAGCTTCCAAGCTGTGGGTAGTTACGACAGAGAAATTGAGGTTGTTTTTAACATCAGACTAGGATGTTTCCTGGATAATTTTGGGAATATCCAGGTGTGAGGAGACCCAGGACATGCTAGAGAAATTACATCTTTCATCCGGCCTGGGAATGCCTTGGTGTCCACTCAGTGGAGCTGGAGGAGGTGGCTGAGCATCTCTGCTTAGACTGCTGCCTGGACCCTGGACCCAGCCTTCTAACCCCTTTGGAAAAGAAAAACAGAAGACAGAACTAACTGAATGGCATTTCCCACAAAAACCTAATTAGTTCCAGGAAAATTTACCTTTCATTTTCTCCTCTGCAACTCTGAACAAGTGATCTGGAAGGCAAGTATGAAAGACTGCAGCACGTGCACCTTTTCTCTTTGAGTTTATTTCAGTTTTGCCAAGCAGACTTAAAAGTGTTGTCAGAGCAGGGAATACAGGTGGTCAGACAGTTTGCAAATGACACCAGAAATAACATGAAGTCATTGGTTAAGTGACGCTATTTGTTACATACAGTAACAGTAGCTCCAGCTTGGGGTTTTATTGTACCAACAGTGCTCTGCATTTAAAGAAAGAAAGAAAAAAGAAAAAGAAAAAAAAGACACAGACACACAAAAGAGCAAAACTCCATACTGACGACACCATTAATATAGCCCTGTAGCTCTTTGAGAACAATCTGACGCAACTGCTTCATCATGCAGGCCTTGTACAACGTTTTGGGTCTGAAATTAAGACGACAGTTACCATACCACCAGACACAGGCTTTGCATAAACATTTAGTCCCTTTTTCTCCCATAAAGGCTCATCACTGTTAAGTATTTTTAATTCTGTCACGAGTAATGCCTTGCAACATTTACAATACTGTACACAGCGGTCTCATTCTTTCAGTAAAAATGACACTTTCTTGTCACACTTTTGGTAGACTCTGTGGGAAGCTCTGTGAAGACACTCAACCAAAAATCAACAGTCAAATAAAAGTTTTTGGTAGTCTAAGAATAATGTGTAAGCATCTATTTACAGATATTTTAAATATGGGGTAAGGATGTAATACCAGGAGGGTTTAACTGTATTACTAGTCCCTCATTTAGGACTTTTAAATTTTAAATCTGGACTATTAACTTGGCCACTGGTTGTCATGTTTAGTTTTTTCTTTACTTTAGGAAGAATCATTTGCAACTGGGGCGTGAATTTCTGCCTATATCCAGATGACACTCAACTCTGCTTGCTGCCCTTTCCCTTTTACTACAAATAAAGCTGAAGTACTCTGGTGTAGATGATACGATGCCAGCTCAGATCAAAATTACTAATTACTTCAAAATCTGATCTTAGCCACTCTGCCGTAGCTGCTTACTCATGCTAAAGACCGTTTTTAAGCACCTCATGAGCCTTTTTTTTAAATCTTCAAGACTAAGAAAATCAGAACAGAAAGGAGAGCCTTCATCTTCACCTTTTTTAAGCAGACAATAGTTTCATCAAGATGGTTACGTTTAAATCAGGAGTTGCATCTCAAGAGCATTCAAAACATCACTGGATAAAACCCAATGGGTACCACGGACTCAAATATAACTCATGTTTACCACTGTGAGCCCGACTTCCCACTCCACTGTAAGGTGTGGGATCCCTCAGGGCTCAGTACTACATCATTTGCAATCTGGGCATGAATTTGGGCTTCTTTTCTGCAGTTAGCTGCAAGGGTCCACAGCATGTATCTTCAATACTGTGAGACATGCTCATATTGAACCATTATAACTGGATCAGTAGCTACTGCTTCACCTCCATCTGTCAGAGGAGATGGAGAATCTTTTTGAATTATCTGTCCTTAACATGCTAATGTTTTGGGGAGTTGTCTTCTTAGAAAGCTTGCTTAGAAACAATTGGGAAACAATGTGCATTATATACTGGGCTATACAAATAAATTTCACTCTGATTTACTCTTATTTATATATTCTACATGGCCAAGGTCTACCACATATAATCGGACTAGCCTTTGGCGCAGGTATAAAGATGTAAAAGTAGTAAACTTAGTTTCAGTACAAACTGCTGTACAAACAGGCAAAAAGTGGATGAGCATTCAAACAAGACGTACGGACATCAACATTTGTGATTATAAATAAGTGACAACCTTAACAGCAGGAAAAGTGGCAGATCTGTATGTTTTTGTATCTGTAGTAATATGCAGGCCTTGTGTGGTCTGGATTTACTTTAATACTAGTCTCAATATACTGCGGATTGGCATTAAGACGGAAAACCACCTGTGAGTTTTTGTGTGGAAAAAAAAAAGGCAAAGAG
>VUQJ01003814.1:13122-23235 GCA_015108635.1 Andinoacara biseriatus
TATATATATATATATAGTGCCTCTTTTCTCATATATATATATATGAGAAAGGAGGCACTGAACTGTTGAAGTTGAAATTTCCCATACCATGTTTAAAAGCATGCTGGTGACATCAAATTGAAAATGAAAAACACAGCAGCTACTTTTTAGTTTTGTGTCTTTGTATCATCTTCAATTAAATATGGAGTAAGTATGAACGATATTCTTAAGTGTTTAACACCTAAATGTCGAATAACGGAGCAGAAATACAGTCGCCGGAAAGCGATTTTATTGGTTGATGCTAATCACTAGGTCCGCCCCTGCCAACTTCTGCAAATCACCGCTGGAGTGGGCGGGGCCTGCCGCCTCTCTTAGGAGCCCGTGACGTCAGTGAGTGGTAGCTGGGCAGTACCGAAAGGAAGAAGTTAAGATGGTTCTCATCAAGGAGTAGTAAGTGCGGGTTTTCTGCCTAAACTGTTCTTTTCTAGTCATTTTTGACAGCCTTCTATCGGTTGATACATTTGTTCAGGCAGGGTTCTTTTTTTTTTCCAGCGCCTGAGCGCTAATACAAACTTTTCATGCTGTCTCAGGCTCAATGTTAGGCACACGAGGGGAGGATGGGATTGGCTAAGAGCGTCTCTGGCCTACCGGCTTTAAACACCAGATTATGACTCTCTGACAGCTGCTGATTTCATGCAGTGTCTCATATGTTGTCGCCAAGCTCGTGGCTTCTAAACGCTTCAATCTGTGTTTTGTGACCTGTGGTTTTAAAGTACCGGCATCTGTGCTTTCAAGCCTCGAACTGGCTCTCCAGTTGCTAACGCTAATTTAGCTAACTACCTAACCTGAGGGGAAATCAACTAACGGCTATGTTCACGCTGTCTTCGCAATATTGACACACAAACTTGTGTCGGCTCCAAGCAATCACCGCAAGATAAGACATTTTGATTACTTTGGGAATTCGTAGTTTGTTCGGTTGTCGGCTTCGAGCATCAAACTTGTTGCTAATACTAAAGTCGAAGTTATTAGCTGTTAGCCTTAGCCTTTTGGGTTTTGAAGTTGAATAAAAGATTTCCGTTTCGGTTTCTTAAGCCACTATCGTTTTGTGAGTGTGTCGAATTACTGCAGTAAACCTGTCATCAGCTGGCACAGAATACATGGATAGGTAGAGGGTGGATCTGTTTAATTTTGCATCCCACGTTCATAAAAAAAAGAGGGGGGGGGCTAACAGATTGGAGCTATGTAAAACTGTTTGTCTTTTTTCTTAAATATAACGCAGCACTGCTGTCAGCATGCACCTCAAGCACTGTGGCGCCCTAATCTCATCAAAGACCTTGTGTGGAAAGCAAAAAAGCAGCACTGGAATTCTGATTTGCCACAACCTGCTCTGCTGCATTAAGTCACATTCCAATTGTACCTACAGGAGTGGAGGAGGACTTTTTCTGTATCTGTGATGTTCTACTGTGGCATCCTTTAAGCAAACACCCCACAAATGCTTACTGTACTTATGCTCACGTGGTCTGATAAATTTGAGAACTATTCTGATGTGCTGTGCACCTTTTTGTTTGCTTCAAAAGTAAACCTAAGTAATCACAAGTCATGGCTTTGGAGAGCATGGAAACAAAACATCTGTTAGTGGATGCCACTCTTATCTTAACATGGGTAATCGAGCAGTCCTAATGCTGGACAAAACATTTCAGTTCCCACTGTTATGGTTTGTTGCCTCCACTCATTAAGATTTCATGGATAGCAAAAGAGCAGTGTGGGGGGAGAAAGCTGCAGTAACTGTGTTAATGTTAGCCTCCTGTACAGCTTTGCTTTAGATTTATACTTAGAACTTCCTCTCTCTACTCATTTCTTTTGCACTCTGTGGTTAGTGAGGGGAAACCTCTAACTCACAGCCTGAACTATGGCTATTTCTGGAAATGAAGGAAAAAGTTGCACCGTCATTTTACATAGTTCACTGACCAAGGGTGATTTTTAACTTGGAAATCTGATCAAATAAAAATTCAGATTTGTTTTGTCGTCTTGTTCAAACCACCTTACCTAAGCACCATGCATTTTTGGCCCACCTAGCTCACTCATATCCCTTTTGCTTTTATCTTTCTGGTACTCTTATACAGTTTTGCATTAATTCAGCTATAACCTTTCCAACCAGGTCTAGTGATGGGCTCCTCTCATCTTGCTGAAGTCATCAGTTTGTCACTCAGGGTAACAGTTGTAGTCTTTTCCCTCAGGAAGGGTAACTTTGACTGTCTTCCTGTTTCTGGCAGGGAGATGGTCTCTGTTTATAGTGGTGGCTCTTTTGGTTTCATAATCTGGAGTGCATGTTGCTATGGTCTTATTGCTGTTCTGCACTGGTGCGTTTGTGTTGCATACTGTGACATGACAGGCAATTATCATGTTGCCACCATTATGAACTGCGGTAGTAATATATAAATAAAGGAGTTTTTTGAGTGATTGTGCATTCCGATTTGGCATGATGATGAATAATATTTAGAGACTGAACTGATTGTAAATCCTACCAAAGGCGATACATGTTTTACTGCCAAGATGTATAAACGTTTCAGACTCCAGAGTCAGTTTTATTGTTTTAGGATGTATGTTCAGATACCACAGATGCAAAAATGGTCGCATTTGTATCTGCAGTGTCATCTTTTTTTCTTCTTCTTCTTTTTAATATGTATGATGACTCATACTTCAAAATACAAATGTCAGCATACTTCTAGAAGAATAGTCCTTCTCTAATCTGGAATAGATGTGAAATTGTATTGTGTGACATGAAATTATTCAATATTAAACAGTGTATTTAAGAAACAAGTGCTTCGTGAAAGTTGCAACTCATTTCTCTCTTTTGCAGCCGTGTGGTTTTACCGTGTAGCGTCGAAGAGGTGAGTAATTGGTTTTAATCCTGCTCATTAACATGTTGTAAATTATTAACTTTTTGTCATGTCTGCTATTATGATCTCTATTGATGTTGACACATAATCATATTGATAGTAAAATTAATAAAATTACTGCAATAAAGATAACATAAAATAAGAAAAGTCATAATAATGTAAAAGGATATGAATTGCATATCCTTAGAGTCAAACAGCATTTCCTTATTTGGGGTAAATGGTGTCACTGAGCTGTGGTTTAAAGGAAATGTTGCAAGGAAATGTGTGCTTGCACTGCTGTATCATTTGTTGTTTTGGCTGCTGGCTGCTAAAACAAAACAAAATGGGCTTAATTTGCAGATGTTTGTTTGAGCCAGCAATTGTTCCCTGTGTTTATAGACATTTATGTAATAAATCCCAGACTTTCACATACAGTCTCTTGGCAATTAGTGCTGCATATCCAAATTCAAAATACTTGAAAATAATTCTTGTCTTTGTGACAGAAATAGTAGGAAGAGTTAGCGTAGCTGAACATTAGTCATTCTCCTCTTCGTCTGTTTGGTGTTCGAGTGTCATAACAATGCATGGATTAATTTAGCTTTACTTGAGCTTGTAGCCAGCCACTTTAGCTTTTAGCTTAACTGGAAAGATGGCAACATCATTTCATTAGATGGGCACTTTTGAAGTGGTCAAAAGCCAAAGTAGTTGAACTGATGGATTAAAATAAAATGTGAGGAAAAAGAATAATTGTGATTCATGTTTAATATCCATGTTGTAGTAAAAAGTACTCAAATCTACATTACATTAGCTTTTTCTGTTTGTTTTTTTGTGTGTGTGAATGTTGTGGTGTTTGTGTTGCAGTATCAAGTGGGTCAGCTGTTCTCTGTGGCTGAAGCAAGTAAAAATGAGACAGGGGGTGGCGAGGGCATTGAGGTCCTCAAGAATGAGCCATATGAAAAAGATGGAGAGAAAGGACAGTACACGCACAAAATTTACCATCTAAAGAGGTATGATCTATCCCCATGTTTTTCTTTTTCTTTCTTACCCCACTGTTGATTTCAGAGGCTTTCTTGTGGTGTAATAGCACAGTGCTACCAGGCAGTGGCAGTGTTGTCTTATCTGTGAAGCATTTTGAGTGCATTTCCTTACTGTGTATTCTTTCCTGTAGAATCCATGATAAGTGAAGAGAAGCAACATGTTTTCCTCTTTCATTTCATTTATCCACATGTACCTGTTCCTTTTATCCCCCACACCCTACAGTAAAGTCCCAGGATTTGTCAGACTCCTAGCCCCTGAAGGTGCCCTGGTTTTCCATGAAAAAGCTTGGAATGCCTACCCCTACTGCAGAACCAGTGAGTCCCCCTCCCTATACTGCTTAGCTTAGGTTTACCTTGAAACTCTACTTTTCCCTTTTTTTAATGATGTTTTTGTCTCGTATCTCTTTCCCCTTTTTTGCTTCATGTGTAACCTCGGAACAGTTGTGACGGTATGTAGCCTTAAATGTTTTTTCTTTGTTACATTTTTTTTTTTAAATCATTTGACTTTTCTCAAGTATCAAAGATTAAAGTTCAGTGTATCTATTTTGTTTTGTTTCATTAATTTCATTATCTTTATTCCAGAATGAATATATGAAAGATAATTTCATGATTAAAATTGAGACGTGGCACAAGCCGGACCTTGGAACGCAAGAGAATGTGAGGATGTCAGAGCAAGCAGATATCCAGCATGAATCATGAGTTTATTGTCCTCGTGTAACAAGTCTTTTTGTGTTTGTTCAGGTGCACAAACTCGACAGTTCCACCTGGCAGAATGTAACAGTGGTGCCCATTGACATCGCAGACAATAGTCAAGTGGCCTCTGCTGTAAGTAGCTTCAAACACAGTATGGAGCCTTCATGTGGACAGACTTGATCATTACAGGTCTTGTTGCTTAACTCCTTCAGCATGGGAATGTTAAAGTTGAGGTTTTAATTTTTCACGAGCAGTTTAATCAGAAAGTACATCTAGTCTTGGCATCTGTGTGATAAGGATGTAAATGAATAGCACTGATGAAATGAAACAGCATTTTCTTTCTGTTCTCATCTAACGATCTATTGAATTCCAGATATATCTGAAAGTAGCCGAAAAGGCATTTTGTTACCACTTAACAGCCTGTATGAACCATGACTGTTTCTCACTGCATCTTATTCAGTTTGAAATTTGCTCTCTCTCTGGTATATTTCCAAAGTCTGATTTAAAATCCAGTCTTGGATGGATGATGTGGGGGCCATTATTTCCGTTGATTATATAACACATCGAAACAGTTAGTCATACTTTAACTACTCATGAAACCAGCATACAAGAATCAGTTGGCACATGGTTCTCAATTTCAGGCTTCTTCTTTGGAGTTCCAGGGAACAGTCCTTGGGCAGAATCTGTTTAGCTTATTTTTAAAAGATTTGCCCTCACTTTGGTCAGGGATTTATGTTGTCCAGATAAATGCAGATAGCATGTGATTTCTCTGCTCAACTTTGTCTTACTCTTAAACCTTGATTATGCTCCGTTATGGACACAGCTGGAAACCTGACGGCCAAGTAATCATTCTTTGAATTACGCCACCTGAAGCGCACGCCTAGTTGGTGCATTGTGATGTAAATTCCACGCAGTCAGAAAAAAATGGCAGGTACGACATCGTGCTCACCATCCGATGATGACCTGATCACTGCGCTCTACTCGGGTCACAAAGTATAATCAAGGCTTCAATACAAGCAGAACTGTGTGCATCTATTTTTTTCAAGCAACAGAAATTAGTCATCCACCACATAGTTAAAGGAAAGGTAATCAATATAGTCAAGCACGTAGTGTATCTGTGTATAATTATTGATTATTTCAGTTTTAAGGAACCTAATAAAAGGTTTTGAGAAGCGTTGGACCAGTTTAATAACTTTTAGACAGATTGGGCCTCAGTAGCTTCCAGATGCTGCTAAGCTGTTTATGCACTTGCACTTTTTTGTTGGGCTACAAGCTGATCCCAGCAAGTGTGTGAGCACATGAAAATATTCTGTAAAAGGGGCTTATCCCCTCCTTTCTTTTTTTAAATTTAATTTTTGTTTATTTTTTAAACAGCTTATACAGTTCAGGGTTGTGGCGACATAGGCGGTCTTTGACATTCACATTTACACCTCTGGCCAATTTAGAATCATTTAACCTAATGCGGTGGTCTCTGGACTGTGGGTGGAAGCCAGAGTACCTACAGAGAGCCTACACAGGCTTAGGGAGAGCATGCAGGCTCCACACAGAAAACATCTTGCAGTGAAGCACCAATCTTAATTGTGACTCTTTAAGTGCTGAACAACATTAGCATTAAATGCTAAACAGCACTAGGGAGACTGGGGTACATTTTCAGTACATGGATTTAGTTTGGCATTTGGGATTTATTTACAGTCCGGTATGATCTCGAATTTTTAGGAGTTTCAAAACAGTTTGGGGTTTGGTTGTCACAGCAACATACTTGATTATTCAGGTGTGATTATTCATTCTTGTTGTGATTGATTGAAATGCTTTACTTATCAATGCAAGGGGAGAAAATATTGGGCAGTCTTCATAAACCTTTAGTGTATCCTGACTCATTTTATAATAACCCACACTTAAGTGAGCATCAGGTCTGGGCCAACTGCCCCTTCCCTGGTGGGGGTGTGTGGGGGGGTGTTTGTTTTTTTTCAACCAGTTGATTTGCAGGGATCTTTGTATTTAAAATGTGCACATGCCAATTGAGGATAAATTTAAGTATTTAATGCTCTGTTTGAAATCTCTGAAATCATATTTGAAGATGTTACACGTTATTGCTGTTATTTGACATCACATTGCCTCATTTCAATGTTGCTCTCGGTATGCGTGCAAGCATACATGTGGCTATTTGGCCGAGAAGCCCTGGTTTCTGTGTGTGTACATGTTTGTTTGTGGTGGGTAGTTAACGAGGCGGACGTGTTTGCCTTGCTGGAGGAGTGTGTTGTGTCTGAGGGCCCTATCAGCCCTCAGCCTCGGGCATGACTGCAGGCTCTGGGGCGTACCGCCAGCACAGATGAGTTTGTTAGTGTAATTAAAGTTCACAGTGCTGCGTGTGCCGGAACTAGACAAACACACACTCAACATAAACACACTTGCACTCTAATATACACTCTTTAAGAAATTGCTTCTTTTTGTGTACCACGGCACATCGATTCACAGACCTCATTAGTGCAGCACAGTGTATTGTTATAGTGATGGAACTCTCAGCATTAAAACACCCAAATTAGAGTGTGTGTGTGTGTGTTTCTGAAGATATGTTTTTATTTCTTTCCACACGTTTGGCACCCTCCTGTTGGCTAGTAGCCCTGAAAAAGTAGCTTTTAGCTTCAGGCACATCATGATTTATTTAAAATTGCTGGGCCCTTGAGCCGTTCATAATTTTAAAGCCATTTCATTTATTTGTATTACTATTTCTCGTCTTTTGGTTATTTAAAAATAAATAAATAAATAAAAAAGTCAGATTTGTTAGGAGTGTCATGCTTTGCACGTGTGCTCAGTAACTCTCTAGATTTTACTATACCATTTATTAACTTTTTCTCCCCCCAGGGGACCAAGAGTCTTTTGTGTAATGGGGCATAAGCCTTTAGGTCATCAAAATGTGTTGGCAGGACATGACCTTATGAATTGCATACTGTATATAGGGTAAAAGGTTCTCTTGCAATTGGAACTGCAGACACACAGCTACTTAAATAGGCAGCACAAATGCTCATCAGCACATAATAGCGCGCTCATGTACATTGACATCATCACCCTAATTAAACAAATGCTGCTGGTGGCATCAGTATCATACACAGATGTGTCTTATCTCCAAGCCACTTGTGAGAAGAGTTGTGTTGGCATCTTGTTTTGTGACATTATCTGCAGAGATGGAAGGATTTGTGGAAAGGAAGGAGTACTCCTCTGACCTGTCCTGTAGCTGTGCTTTTTCTGCTCTTAGTTCTTTGCTTGTTGATTAGTCTTCCCACATTGACTTTTTGTACTGGAAAGCTATAGAAATACTTTGTTTTTTGTTTTTTAACTGGGTGAAAATCCTGCAGATTTCTCAACTCTTGCTATAGGATGAAACTAATTACTTGCTAATTGCTTAGTTTATGGAATACCAGTATACATAAATGAGAAACAGTGTACCTCAGCTTTTTTTGACATTTGCTAAATATACTGTACTGTATATTGTACTAATTCAACTAATTAAAAAAATGTCACTGTAGGACTACAAGGCAGATGAGGATCCTGCCATTTTCAAGTCAGTCAAGACTGGGAGAGGACCTCTTGGTCCCAACTGGAAGGTAAGGCTGTTGTAAGCTACATCCATTTTTAAATGTTCATCCATGTGAGTGTTTCAGCACCTGTTCAGAAATGGTCTCTGTAGATACTAATACAGAAAATAAATATCCCATGACTCATACACTGGTTATGCTTCAGTCACATATAGGCACTAGTAGTAAGATAAAATGCAGATTTGAGCTGCACAGTAGATGTTACCATAGACAAAAGGTCTGCAGTGCATTAATGAACCACTGCTGGTCGAGGGCGACGTCTTCATTTTCTTCTGGCAAAGGATCACATGATTGGGTGTGATAATGCGGAGAACGACATGCGGTTAATCAAACTCTATTAGGCAGTGAATGTTGTTTTGTGTCGACTGTTTCCAAAGCTTTGTTTTTCTGCCTTTTTGGAGTTGATTGTGTTGACAAAAGTTTCCTTTCTGGGGCCCCTAAAACTGCAGAGTAGCATAGATGCTAGGCGTAAATGCAGCAAGTTTTTCCTTCCTTTTTCTATTTTTTTCCTTTTTTAAATGAAGTTAGAGTTGTAGATATGGCCTTGGATGTATTTCATTATGCCACAGGTTTTTTAATAAATAAAAAAATCGCACATTTGACCTATTTGCCAAATTACAATGGAATGGTTATATTTCTGGTCATCAAGACCTGCATTCACAGTTATGCTTTCACAGCTTTTACTAATATAATTTCACAACCTTCTACAGTTGTATGTATTGCATATAATTGCTGTACTGTTTTTAATTTCCAAAGTTAAAGTGTAGTTTGGTCATATTGGGTCAGCAGAGTCCAAAGATTGTTTTGTGGTGGCAGCATCATCCTGTGTGGATGCCGCTGCAGCAGGTTTATCATACAGTAGGTGTAATGAATGGAGAGAAATGGAGAACTAGGCATAAAACCCTGCAGCTGCATGAATGCCCAGGCTATGTCCACAGCGCTGTAGGCCTGCAGTTTGGTGAAGACCAATCACCTTATTTTTACCTCTGGCTGAATGAAATAAAAATGTCTGAAGTTAGCAGGTCAACATCTGCTCTCACATGGATCTGCTAGACTTTATGTGGCAGACGACCAAGCTGCAAAGTCTAAATCGGTAAACAGCAGTTCTGTATAAAGACTGACATTTTGATAAGGGGTAAAAAGTCAATAAGTAGCTCATCCACAGAGAAACTTTGTCAGGAGTTTTGTTGCTTTCGCCTGTAAACCCTGCCATACCCTGGAGCCTCACAAACGGGTCCTGTTCGCTGTTGGAGCACAGAGAATTTCTATTCTGCAGTGGAGCCCTCAAAGTTCACCATGGGAAACTTTCCTCTGCTTCAAGAATTTTCACGGAACAAAGGCAGCCAAACAGCTTTTAAAAAGTATGAATAAAGAAGCACAACTTTTATTTTGTGTTTTTTAATTAGATCACTTTCCCCCGTCCGCTGTGGACATGGAAAAAGACTGTTTTTGAAAAGGTGGAGGGGAAAAAAAAGTAGTTATGTGACAACAGAGGCACAATTTCTGCCAGCTTCTCAGAGCAATAAAACTCTTGTCTATCTCTGCGTGCACACATGCTTGCATATCGGTACCCTTTGTATTTCTGAAAACTTCTGCTCCTTTGAGTGGGGCACAGAGAGGGAGAGAAGAAATGTCACCGTAAGTGTTTTGATGTAGAATCCGTTTCATGTGAAGTTCTCCTTTAGCGATGACAACTTTTCTAAACCCACTGCAAATTTAGAAATGTTTCTCATTTCTCTTCTCTCACGCTTCTCCATGATCGTAGCATCAAACGGCAGTGGGATAAGGGTGATTGAGGCGGGTCTGTGGCATTTTCTGTTGGAATGCCGAGCCAGAATGAAGTGATTAATTAAACAGGTGTTCTCAGAGGGAGAGTGTGTGTGTTCTGGGGGCGAGCAGGTCCTAGGTGTTAATAATGTAACCAGCTTTGCA
>VUQJ01003816.1:0-10159 GCA_015108635.1 Andinoacara biseriatus
TTTTCTCTCTGATGTTAAAATAGTAAAAAAAAAAAAAAAGGAAAATACAGTAAGATGTGGAGAACAACACCTCATTCAAAGGAAGAGGGAGAAACACGCTTAAAACCAGGAATGGTTACAGTCTCTCAAAATAATCCTTTTAGCTATAGCCATGGAAAAAAATCACCTGCTGGGTGTAATGTGGCACATTTAGTGAGCTTTCAGAAGAGCCCAAAACAGCTCGTTTGAACCCCCCCCCGCAAATCTGATTTATATCAAACAGTAAAAGCTGATGGGAAGATCCTATTAAATCTACTCTTTCAAAATTGACTGCAAACATGATATATGTAACACTCTTTGATTCTTTAATACCAAATATAAAACCTGTTATTGTTTCACATCAGACACACTATCACAAAGATCAGTTTCTCCATAACAGCTAAAAGACCATATTCCAAAGTAGTAAAACATGGTCAAAGTTAGTAAACGTAGTAGTTAGTAGTAGAAATATGCAGAGTGGTGTCGGGTGTGCGTGAGTGTGAAGCTGTGTAGCGGTGTTGTGAGTGCAAAAACAACATAAAGACACTAAAGAAAAAAACACTCAGCTGCCTCACAGCGTGGTGGCAGACAGGCAGGTGAGCGAAAGACAGAAACGAGGCGGCGGTCACAGCTTTAGAGTGTGGCGCGCAGGGCCCAGGTGTTCCCAGCTGTCACTGACGAATCCCGCCTCGTCCACCGGGGACCTGGAACGCATGGCGGAGGAGAAGGTTGAGATTATAGAGCGGTGCTGTTTCAATGTCTGCAGTTCTACATGGCAAACACCGTGAAGGGCAAACACTGAAGCTGAACCTCCACAAATGGAAATCTTTCTCAGTGTCACTGATTTTTATTTATTTATTTATTTTTTATATACAACAAATAATCTAGGCAGTGTTTTAGGATTAAAAAATAGCTACAAATAAAGCTGAGAGACAGGAAAATTGTTGTATTAAAACTATTTGTTATAGCAGCAATGATGCTAATATGTGTAGGGTCCAATCATCCAGTTTCTGCTGCTTGTCAGGGTCCATGTTGCAGCAGTCTAAGCAGAGACACCCAGACCTCCCTCTGCCTGGGGAACACCACGGCATTCCCAAACCAGATCTAAACTCTCCAGTGTGTCCTGAGTGTGTCCCATATCTCCTGGTAGGACATGCCTGAAACACATCACCTATGAGAGGCCCAGAAGCCTGAAGCCACCAAAGACCCTCTGCCACGTGGCTCCATATAGAAATTCTGTCTGTAAATATATGAACAGAATCAGTCCAACATGCACCGTGAACAAGTCTGACTTATTTGTAGAGTGTTTGTAGTAATACCAGATGGTAGTAGACCCAGTGGTAGTACTGCAGTATTAATTTCATTACTAGTTTCAGGGATAACGTCAGTATTACTCCTAGTAGTAATAGTAGAGTAAGCACAATAATTACTGTCTTGTTGCAGTAGTGTTAGTCTGAGTAATAGTAATTATTTTTATTACTTGTGCAGCAGCTCAGCTTTACGCTGCACCAGGAATAACTCAGTCATGACTCAGATATCCACTCCTGTGTGCAGAGTTTCTTCAAAGACATTTACTCTCATAACCAAAAGGTAAAGATAGACGTCTGACTAGATCCCTGCTTAACGAAGAGAAAATAACACTCTCATTGTCTTTGCGTCTTCAGCCAATTAAATGCCTTAAAACACGTGTTATATATTATCATGAGATTCGGTTTCTTGTTTTGATAATTAAAAGTACTCCCATTGTTTCAGCTCTATAATTGCCAACATGAAACTGTTCTTAATGCCACAAACTCCTATATGTACGCATACACACCGACGAGCTCATGTAGAATACGTGTACGTGCGCGACGGCGTACGCAAACTCAAACTCATGCTAGATGTTTCCGCACAAGTACAAAAATGCATAAACACGGACTGCTGCACGCAGTCGGTGGCAGTCAGAGTTGTGGAAGTATAAAGCATGAATATATAAGCAGCGTGGGGGTGAAGCGTCCCAGCAGTTCCAGCCTCATGTTTTTCAAACAGTCAGAAAACTCTGGAAAACATGAGTCTCTCCGCTCCGCTGGGGGATCGCAGCAGCTCTAACAAGGATCCAGAGGAGCCCAGGCAGTTGTTAAAATAATAATATTTTTTTCTTTAGAAAAGCATCTTCTTGTTGTTTTTTTTTTTAAAAAAAATCTCTGCTTTTGTGCAGCTCTCGCACCCTTTTCCTCTTTCGCAGCTCTACCAATAACAGCCAGTCTTCAAGCGTTTCTCGGCTCTGAAGCTATCGAGCTGTCTTCCTTTTTTCCTTTTTACCTTTTTTTTTGTCGTGTTCTGCAGGTTAGCCTGTCACAGAGACTGGATTGAGGCTTCCTGGGAGACAGTGTTCTCCCTCTAATGTGGGTGTTGGAGTTAGTTTGGAAGATGCTCTTGCTTGTGTTAATCCTTTGGAGGATTTGCAGTGTGTGTGACAGCCTCACCCCCTCCTCCGCTAATTATAGTTATTTTATGGCATACTTTCAGAACCAAAAGAGAGAAGAAAGTAATGCTTCACATCATTATTTAAATAACATTTAACACTTTTAGAGAAAGCGAATCAGAAGGGGATGAAATGCCCATAAATGTTCAGATCAGAATCTGCAGTCACATTTGTTTACTTGGTCACGTTAGCACATCACAAAGAATATTGTTTTGCTCTGATAATGCAGCACTGATGATAATAACACATTTATTCTACTCTTTCCTGCTAACACTGACTCTCTGGATGACTTTAACAGCTTGTCCATCTGCTTACAAATGCAGAAACTTTGATGCTCTGCACATGCTCACCAAAGAAAAAAGGAGGCCTCAAAGTAGCTTCTCATTGCTGATTAGCCCTGACAATCAGCTCTAGGTCACTTTTTTGAAATCCCAACTTAATATGTTGTTTATTTGGTGCACATTTTAATTTACTGCTTATTGAATCAGCCCTAAAAACAATTATGAAGGATTTTATATAATGTCTTTGCGGGGTATTACATCACATACCTCTGTCCGAGTTAGCAGTCAGGACTTTTTCCTGCACACATCAGGTGTTGAGTAGAATTGATTTTCTGTGGAAATGCGGCAGATGATCTCAGAGAAAACTGTTTCACTAACAGAAGTGTTGCCTGGCAGACTGTCCTGTAAAGATGTCTCCATGTGTTCCTTAGACACACTTGATAACATCCAGCTATAAACATAAAGTAGATGTTTGCACATGTACATGTGTTAGATTGAAATGTCTGATATAAAATGATGTAAACGTAATTTTTTTCCCGCTTCTTTATTACATATAATTTCTAATAATGTGTTACAGTTGTTTGCATTGATTTAATTTGTCATTTGTGCACTTTGTATGCTTCACACAATCATTGTGATGTTTTCCCAGAAACTTCACGCAGCACACACATTCCTGGAACATTTCCATTGTGCCTTTACCTCACTGTGAGGACGTCTATTATTTAATGATAATGAACAAACTGCTCTCACTATAGTGATAAGTCAGGCTAAGTTTGTGTTTTAACTAGTTACCAGAGCAACTATGTTTCCAATGAGCAATTTTATTTCAGTTGATTTGATATAACATTTAATTCAGACCACCAGTGCTGAAAATCAGTGTGGATACAAGTAACAATTATGTAACAGAGGTAAGTGCTAAATTGTAGCACAACAGTAGCAGAGGTTTTACCAGTATGATACAAGTCCAGAGACTCGCTGGGCCAAAGTCGCAGACAGGATAAAACATCGACGTAAACATGGACGTCTGTCTGAAGGCCACCAGGTGGCGATAGCTGTGGTTGCAAAAAGCCTTCTGGTCCTGTAGAAGAAAAACAGAGTTCTGATTCGGTAAATATTTTCATGATGAGTTTATGGGCTCAGTCAAAATAAAGGCTTGTCCTGGTTTTACTTTTTGGCTAAATGACTTGTGACTGACAACTCGTTAGCCAATGAGGAAGCGGTTTCACTGTCAGACCCACCTTTCCTCATCAATGTCTGTTTTATTTTTTTAAACCAAAATGGTTTTAAAAAGCTAATCCCGAGGCCTCGAAACAAGACTTCAGAAACCAATGGATGATGTCACAGCAGCTAGGTCCACTTTTTACACCGTCTATGTTGACCACTCCCCACTGTTCCCCTGCTGGTGAAATGTGTCAAGGAATTATTTTTAATATGCATTTTTCATTTCTTTAAAAATTTTTTAATATAGGGTAAAACAAGTTAGTTATTGTACTCTCTTTGTTACTTTTCCCGTTTTTAACCAGGTGTTCATCTTTACGTGGGACTGCAACACCTATTGGAAAAATGCCCCATTCTTTGCTTGGATTCTTACTTCACACCACAAAGTCACAAGTTACACAGATTTTTGTTAAATAAGATTAAAAGTACCACAAACAGGAAAGGAAATGCATTTATGATATTGACTGGGAGACTTCTAATAACTGGTTGGAAGCCTCAGAGATTTATTCCTGGTTTAATTCCTTTCCTTAATATGACCTTATTATGCCTCTGAGCATTCGTAACATGTCTCACAATTTCCCCACACAAACAAACATACGCACACAATGATGTAAATTCAATTTGTTGTGATCTGACCGACATAAATGCACTAGATAAATGTCATGATATCACTTATGTTCACAAATTAATTATGGTAGGTTAAATCTGTGATTGTTGTGTTTCTGTGAGTTTCACCATGATTTGTAACTCTTCCAGCAGCGTCACCTTTGTTGCTTTTTCTACCTGCCAGAAGTCGGGAGGTTTTTTTTTCTAATTAGCAACAGCATCTGTATAAAAGTTGTTCCTGTGCAGCTCCACAGTTTTACAAATACAATGTTTAATAATGAAACATTTACGTACCAAACATTAGACGACCCTGATTATGCATAATTATAGATTTATAGTGGAAATATAGTTTTTAGTCTATTGAAATGTGCAACATGTGTCACAGTTTCTTCCTCGACGTGTTTCTATGGATCTGCCTTTGTGTTTAAGAGGTTTTTGTGTCATTCTAAGTGTTTTTATTTGAGTGATTAACTCATTGTGGAAAATATTTTTTTCCTTTTAAAGACCACAAATAACTCAAATCTGAAATTTGTTAGCATAAGTGAAGATGAGGCCATTTTTTTTTAAAAATCTTCTGCAAAGTTCACACACCCCTGAATGCCTTTCAAGGATTGAACCTGCCTCAATTAAAATAGTCGAATCCACAGAAACTATTCATTTGAGCTATTCATTCATTGGAGTCATTGACTCGGAAATTTTCCTAATGGAATTTTCCAGTAAAAGGAGAAATGAAGCATTATCAACTCTCCCTTGCTGTTTCTTCCCTCTTTTCTTCTCTTCCTCTCATTCAGAAGAAAAGAAATCCCCTGCTCCCTCATTCACTGTCGGTGTGTATAAATATGTAAATGGCTGTTGCCTAACCAGCCAAAACTAGGCCATCTTCTCCTCTGTGAACACCTGAATAGAAGTGAGACAGAGATAGTGGCTAGAGAAGGAAAAAAAGGAAAGGCCAGAGGTGAAAAGCTTACTAAAATATCTTCCTCCAGCAGGCGTGCTGCTCCTTTGCTCAGATTAAACTGACATTGTTCCATATCATGCCGCCCACGTAAAAGCAGAATGATATTATACTTATAATTCCCACGTTTAGTCCTGAGAATCACACATTCTTTTTTTTTATAACAAAAGGCAACTTTTCAGTGAACTCTGTTTGCATACTCTAAGCACTTTCCACTGTTGCAAAAGAATGATTCCCGTATGTTTGCAAACGCACAGAGGAGTGCAGGAAGTTTAGACAATTAAAAGCAAACAGCATGAAGAGTCCTGACGATGAAGAGTTGGGGGCAAGTGCACGTTGAGTTTTAGGGGATTTAAATATTTTGCTTTTGTGTCTCAAGTGAAGTAATTAGATTATTTATATAGAACTGTGCAAAAGTTTTGAGCCACCCATCATTTCTTTGGACCCAGACTTTTTTAATGTGGTCATGAGCAACAGTTCTCAAGGTTCTCAGTCCAGTTCTTGAACCAGAATAGTAAGTTAGCAAAGTGCCAATTTGAAACGATAGCTTTAGGCACTTTGTTCCCAGCAGTCTGTTGCAAAAAGATAATTTGTTCCCATTTCTTTAGCTGGGACAGAGAATGGAACCAAAGGCAGCCAGCATCCAAAGAAGAGCTTTGAATGTCCTTCAAGAAGACCGGAGAACTGTTCCTGCAGACTGCTTAAAGAAATGACAAGAAAGTTTGAAGAATTTAGTTGGTCAAACCAAATATTGAAGTTCATTTCTTTCAGGGACCATGTACAAAAAACATTAATCACGTAAAATGAAAAGATGCTTTGTACCAGATTTAGCTATCAGCTAATTTCCATCTGCAGTCCCTGAACAGATAAAAAAATTAAATAAAACAGATTAAATCAGCAGAATGCAAATACTACAATATTACCCACATATATACATGTACCCATGTGCAAAGAAACTTAATAAAGATAAACAAGACACATATCAAAAGTATCAATCAACTACGAACAAAATTCCATAAAAGCCTTTAATGCACACAAGACTGAGTACTCAAAATCCACTTTTTCACATCAGTCTCCTCAAAGAGATTTGTTAGAATAATACAAACATTGCTTTTCTCCCAAAGAATGCATTTCCATGTAAATTTGTGTGTTTCAGTAAATTGCTGCACCTATTTTTCATTTTCCAAGGCTCAAGACTTTTGTACTGTACTGTGTGATGCCAGTTCACACCAGCAGTCATCTCAAGCCCCTGTAAGATTAATACCCACAGGATCTGATACTAAGACTGTAGTATTAGAGAGGAAACCCCAATGATATAATTGTGATTATAAGGAGAAAGAATTCCTCTTTTATCAGGAAGGTAATGCTGTGACCCAGTACAAGTACAGTTGTAGTTTGAAACCTGAAGCTTGTTATGGGATGTTACAAAAGCAGATCTTAAGTCAGGGGTAGGTGGCAATAAGGTACGTGCATTTATTAACAAACCTTTATGAAACAAAATAAAACAGTCTGAGGGAATTCACGCAAATAAAGGGAAACCAATCAGTCCCTGAACAATTACACATTTTGCTTCTGTGCACCGCAGTGGATTTCAAATCAGACAATCAAGATTTCAGCTTTGGCTGAAGTCTCGAACCCACGGGCGTCACGTTTCCTCCCTAGAGATGTTCTACCAGGCCGTCACTGCAGCCACCTTCAGTTGTTGCTTGTTTGTGAGTCTTTTTTAAAATTTACCGGCAGATAGAATGTGTTGCCATCCATAACTCAAAATTTTGAGTTGTTTTCTCGAAATGTCAACTTAGTAACTCAAAATTTCGAGTTACATATCTCAAAATTTTGCGTTAATAAAGCGAAATTTCGACTTAGCTCTGCCAATCAGGAAGCTCCATGACGGTACGTCATTTCCGTACATTTCCGAACGTGCTAACCAGAAGCAGGAAGCTGAAGGCATCAGCCGTCCAGCAGATCGACATGAAGACATTGGTTACTTACCTTTGAAAAAAAAAAAAAATGACAACAATTTGTGCATGTTTGCTAGGCACTCCTAGCTCACTGAGACTGTCGCTGCCCCATTTCTGCTTCCGGGTAACAGGAAATGACCTCTTTCACGAAGCTTCCTGATTGGCAGTTGTAACTGGAAATTTCATGTTATTGATGCGAAACTTCGAGCTACATAAGATGAAATTTGAATTATTAATGTTTTTCTTTGGATCATGAGCTGTTTCCTCCTTTATTTTCTCTTCCCATCATTCTAATACAAGTTAATCTTGGTTTCATCTTTCCACTGATTGATTGATTGATTGACTGAATGATTTTTCAGAACTGTATAGGCTCTTTTAGATGTTTGCTGGCAAAATCGAATCTGTCCTTCCTGTTTTTGAGTATAACTAGTGGTTTGCACCTTGCTGTAAACCCTCTGTTTTTGTCTCTTGATTGGAGACCTTGACAATGATGCACCTACTGCACCTCCTCCAGAGTGTTCGTGGCTTCGTTAGATGTTGTGACAGGTTTTTTTCGTGATCAAGGAAAGAATCCTTTGATTGTCACACTTGTCACACCCGTCTGTGGTCTTCCAGGCCTTTCTGTGTTGCCTCTGAGTTGCCGAGTAACTTTCTTCTTTTTGATTGATTATTTGGCCACTCAGCATTTTTGTTTTCTCTCTTATAGCTTTATTTGGGTTTTTTCAACCTAATGAACAGCTGCAAAAATTCAACACGTGGAATCAACTCCAGATCTTCTTTAATCTGCTTAGTTCATCATGGATTAATGAGGGAACTGACCTCACCTGGCCATAAACCTGTTCTTCAGCCAATTGTCCGATTACTTTTGTGCCTTTGGAAATGGGGGACTGTGTAAAAAAAAATGGCTGTAGTTCCTAAACAGTTTGTGCTTAACTTCTGTTAAATCCTTTGAATTAAAGCTGAAAGGCTGAACTTGAAACACATCTTAATTAACTGATTCATTATCCACTGTGGTGGTGCACAGAGGTAAAACTAGAGGGTCCTACCATTGGCACAGGTAGGGAAAGGGTGGGCAAATCACAAATAACCAGAACATAAATAAAGATATTCATAAAGATAGTACTGGTTCCTGATGATATATACCTTTAAATGTTACTCTCCCTACTGCTCTCATGTACTTTTTACTCACTGCTCAGGACCTAATCATGCAGAACCATCATTACTAACACAAATTAGCAGCTGATTCACACAAACCAGGTGAGCCACAGAAGAAATAAATGAAAAACAATCATTAACGCAATGAAGTCAATTCACAATGAATCTAATTAACAAACCAAATTGAATACCAAACTAAATGATATAAACGCATCATGTGATGATGGTAATAATCACAAACCCCATTAATGATGTTGGGAAGTAGGCGCGGTGTGAAGGAGGACAGATCGTTGTGTAAACTTTGATGAGACTGTTTCCTCTGTGACAGCAGAACACTTGAAGCGACTCAGCTGAAGCGACTCAGCTGCAGCGACGTTTAGTGTGTTTACTTACCAAGGTGAACCAGGGCAACCACGCGTCTTCACAGGTCATATTTTCACCACAATTCTGAGGCCGTTCTCCACCAAACTGATCATCATGTCCCTGCAGACACAACTAAACACAATATATGCAGATTTTCAGAAATCAGGTCCACCAAGACAGAGCAAAAAGCATAAAGCATTGTGAATCCACTTCTTACCTGCTCTAGTGCAAATGAGAGTGACCCCAGCTGGACTCGAGAGGCAACCACAAGACAATCCCCGAAAAGGAACTGTTTAGCAGGTGGTGGCTTCAGACCGTAGCTCTCTCTTTATCACTCCACGTTTATCTGATTTTCCTTTTTGTTGGTGTCCTCATTACTCCTGGTAGCACGAGACAGTACCTGCAGCCCAGTCAGGTTGACTGGCTGCTCCAACTTCTCTAGGATGGAAAATCAAAGAAGGTTTGCTGTTTGCTTGTGTCTCCCAGCACAGTCTCAACCAGTATCTGCTCCTTTGTGTGAGGAGCCCTACAAAATTACCTCCAGCAGCCTCCTCGTGTGCATGTTTCTGACCAAAGTGTCAGACTCCAGGGTGGCATGAAGCCTGGCATCCTTTAGTGGGATCTGTGTTCACAGACCAGCACCATGCAGACTGACTGGCATTCACCAGAGGAGACCCAAACTGGCTTCACCGCTGGCACCCTGTTTCCCTTCACAGATGATGCTGCAGGCAGGGTTCACCTCAACACCTCCAGACTCTTGGAGTGTGAGCCTGCTCTCATCGTGCACTCCCTTACTTTCTTTTTTTTTAAAGCAGTATAGTTTACTCAGCTGTCATATTTTGTACCGATATGCATTCCAAAAAGACACAGAAGAGAGTTATGTATGAATCATTTATGCAAGTAATTATAAACCAGCTGTTCAGTGTTTATGCTGGAGGATTCAGCTCAGTGACCAACGTGTTCCATCGAGAGGAGAAACCATTTACCAGCATATGACAGAATTCAGTCCCAAAACAATCTCCTCTCGATTGCAAAGTCTTTATGTCTTTGTGTTGGTGAGTTTTCTGCCAGGAGGGAGACATTGCTGAACAGAGAAAACAAGAGCAGAGACAGACAGTGCAGGGCACTGATGGGGGGG
>VUQJ01003820.1:13015-28178 GCA_015108635.1 Andinoacara biseriatus
AGCGTTAGTCTTTCATTTATTCATTTTTTTTTGCCAGCCAAGGCAAAGAAGTTTTATTTTCCACTGGGATATCCATGTTTTTACTGCTTCACAACACAATGAGGTTGCAGAAAAATCTCGTGAAGATTTGCTTTTTGTAGTTCATGTTCAGGAAAGTGGACTTTTAACACAGCAAACTCACACGTGTGCGTAGCGTGCACATCCCGAGCACCACATTTCTCTTCTGCTAAGGAGTCTAATTATGAATTCTCCTTCACATCTTTCCTTCACCTCATGACATTTATCGAGGTCAAGGAAAAGTGATTAGGAAAAAACATGGGAAGTAATTTTCTTTCCCTAGGAGTAGTGACCCCTCAATGACAAGGTTGCCATGCCCTAAAGCACCCTGTGTTATTGTCTGTTTTACTCTAAATGGGATCATAACAATGAACATCATGCTGCACTTAAAAAGACTTCAAACTTGAGTTATACTACAGTTATACATCAAGTTAGAAGTAGGGTTATTTTCTATAAAAATCTGACTTACATTTTGCAACCAGTGGCATTACAGGGGTGGCTGTGACTCAGGAGGTAGCACAGGTCATCTACTAATCAGAAGGTGGTTTGATCCCTGGCTGCTCCAGTTTGCATGCCAAAGTGTCCTCAGGCAAGATACTGAACCCCAAGTTGCTCCCAATGAGTCCACTGGAGTGCGACTGTTAGAATGTTAAATAGAAAGCACTTAGATGTAGGAAGTGCTTGTATGAATGTGAATGAAACATGGTGAATAAAGTGCTTTGAGTGCTCATTTATTTATTTAAACCTTTATTTAACCAGGCAAACAGATTAATAACAATTTCTTATTTACAACTAAGGCCTGGAATGTGGAGTAGAAAAGCACTAAATAATCGCTCACCCATTCAAATCATTAAATTCAGGTGTTCCAGTCACTTCCATGGCCACAGGTGTATAAACCAAGCACACAGGCGTGCAGACTGCTTCTCCAAACATTTGTGAAAGAATGGGTCACGCTCAGGAGCTCAGTGAATTCCAGCGTGGGACCGTGATAGGATGCCACTGTGCAGCAAGTCCAATCATGAAATTTTCTCACTACTAAATATTCTACAGTCAACTGTTAGTGGTATTATAATAAAGTGGAAGTGATTGAGAATGACATCAACTCAATGACAGAGCAGGGTCCGCGGAGGTGCGTAGTGTGTAGAGGTTGCCAACTTTCTGCAGAGTCAATTGCTACAGACCTCCAAACTTCATGTTGGCTCCAGATTGGTCAAAAACAGTGCGTAGAGAGCTTCAGGGATTGGGTTTCCATGGCTGAGCAGCTGCTGTGTCACTGAGCGCAATGCAAAGTGTCGCATTGGTGTAAAGCATGTTCTACTCCACTGGACTCTAGAGCTGCATGTTCTCTGGAGTGACGAATCACATTGCTCCATCTGGCAAAGTGATGGACGAGTCTAGGTTAGGTAGCTGTCAGGAGAACAGTACTTGTCTTAATGCATTGTGGCAAGTGTAAACCTTGGTGGAAGGGGGATTATGATGTGAGGTTGTTTTTCAGGAGTTGGGCTCGACCCCTAAGTGAAAGGAACTCTTAATGCTTCAGTATACCAAGACATTTTGGACTATTTCATACTCCCAACTTTGTGGGAACAGTTTGGGGATGGCCCCTTCCTGTTCCAACATGACAGTGGACAAAGCAAAGTCCATAAAGACATGGATGATTGAGTTGGGTGTGGAAAACCTGACTAGCCTGCACCCTGATAGAACACCTTTGGGATGAATTAAAGCACAGACTGCAAGCCAGGGCTTCTTGTCCAACATGAGTGTCTGACCTCACAAATGCGTTTTTGGAAGAATGCAAAAACTTTCCCATAAACAAACTCCTAAAGCTTGTGAAAAGTCTTAAAGAAGAGTTAAAATTGTTATAGCTACAAATGGTGGGCAGACATCATATTAAAACCTATGGATTAAAAATGGGATGTCACTCAAGTTAATATGCATGTGACACTGCCAGTAAGTAAGTATGGTACTCCTCGCCGGATATGAACATATTAAATACTTTTTTTTCACCAGCATTTCAGTTACTTTCTCTGCACTTATTCTTCCAAGATTTTCCCCTCAGAGGCAAATAATTTTGTAGAATAAAATAATACTTGACTTTGACTTAACTATAAATTACCTAACATTTAAGTTTACCTTCGAGGGCATAATTCTTTGCAATTATGCACTGTAGTTATCTCTTGGTGGCAGGAGGTTGCTACTGACGCTCTTGCCTGTGTTGTGCCCGTCCATAGATTGCATACAGTGTCTATGAGGTCTATTTCTGTACCCGGATCGCGAACACGCGTCGGCGCGCCGCCCTACGCGTTCCTTTCCATCCGCGTGCCCGTGGGTTTTGCCTGTGTGTCTACGCTGAGGGGTTCCAACAGGAAGAGAAATGCCATCAAAAATCATTTTTGAAACCGAGGATCAAATCATGGACGAAGATGTAGACACTGTCGCAGAGGCTAAAACCGTAAAGGTGAGCAGAGCAGGTCGTCTCGACCTGGAAAGAAAGAAAAAACAGCTTTACTTACGCGAGGCTCTGCCACAATCCTCCGTGTTTGACAACATGTGGCTGAACATGCTAACCGGCTAACCAGACAGCTACTTAACTGTTAAGAAAACAGAAACGGAAACAGGGAATATAAGCTTATGTAGCGGAATTAGCAGTGACGTATTAGTACTGTAACATACTGTACGGTATTAAACTTAAATACTGAATAGCGGCAATGCGATCCAATGCTAAGCTAAGGTAATGTTAGCACACTGTAGCCATTTAACCTAGCTAACAAAGATCACGTGGCATGCCCACGTGTCGCGGAGCTAATCAGATGGCGTGACGACATGCCTGTTTACATTTGAGTGTACATCCGCGCTGTAAACGTGATCTGATCTCATTTTGTTTAGTTCATATCCAGGTGTAAAAAAATCCTTAAAACAACAGTTCACTTATAATTTTAGCTGCTAACGATTATGACTAACTGATGTGCTCATGTTCGTTTGTTCAAGTCATGTAAGTTTGTTCAGCTTAAAAGGTCAGTATTTGGATTAATACAGAGAATCCAGAGTGTAGTTTCAACCCTCAGATTGAGATTACTACTATTTAAACTGGAAAATACAGTTAGACAGTAAATGTGTGAAACAGATATTTTACATAGAAAAACATTGCCCTCTGTAGAGTACTTAGTATTTTTATTCTGCTGCACCTGTTGTGAAATTCTGGGTTTACACTGGTGTTTAAAATAACAATTTACACTATTAGTGTTTTCCCTTGTTAAATACTTTTTTTTTTTTTTAGTTAGGATTACTGAATTTCTTACTATTGTTGTCTTAAAAATAGAACAAGACCAAGGAGGGCAAGAAGCTGAAGAAACAGCAGCAGCAGTTAGAGGAGCAGGAGGACCCTGACTGTGAGCCTCCGGCACCAAAGAAGAAAAAGAAAAAAGACAAGATGGCAGCGGACCAAGTGAATGGACACTTCGAAGATGCCACAGACGTGAATGGCAACAGTAACGGTGTTGAAACACCAAAAAAGAAGACTAAAAAGAACATTGAAGAACAACCAGAGGTCAGTGCTGTATTGTTTTCACAAAAGATCCGGCCTTTCCTTGCCGAAGGGTCTGATCTTGCAACTAATGTACAGCAAACAGTTTATGGGCATATTGAGATCTCCTGGTTATACCGATAGAATATAATACTTCTCCTGTGAGGTGATTTCTCAGTGCTCTTGAGGACACTGTGTCACTCTGTCCCTTGTGTAACACTTTGTCCAATTTTTTAACTGGGATTTAGAAAATAAAGAAGCAAAAGAAAGCAACTGCAGAGGCAGCAACCAATGGACATTCCACCCCAAACACCCCCGCTCAGACTCCCACTCAGACGCCATCCCAGTCAAGTGAAGACTCGGCCAGTGACAGCGAAAAAGAAATGGTAAGATTAGGAGGAGGATTGTTTTTAGCTTTTTTTAAGCTCATCTGCTAGCTTCAGTTAGATTTTTGTAATCGAAAACTGACTCCGTTTACTTGTTTAGGAGACACCGGAGCAGAGAGAAGGGGCATTCTCCAACTTCAGGATCTCCAAAGTCACTATTGACAAACTAAAGGGTAAGCATCTTAGAACCACAGCACGTTGTTAGATATAACTTCAAACTAATCACTTTTATTTGGCTGTGATTAACCACTTCTTATTGAATACTGAGAATTTATGTGAATGTTTCAAGACATCTTTGAGGTTTTCACAGCTATTCTGGCATACACAGTGTGAAGGAATATTTGCAGTTGTACTTTACTATAGTGACAGTGGGTGTAGGAGTTGTTGAGGTGCTTCGAGGTGTGCTAAATAATTAACTTATATAATTGCCATTGATTTGCTTTCTTTTTGTGTCCCTGATATCACTGTCTTTCTCAGCTCGAGGAGTCTCTTACCTGTTTGACATTCAGGTAAAGACATTTAATCACGTATATGATGGAGAGGATGTTATTGCCCAGGCTCGAACAGGAACAGGAAAGACTTTCTCCTTTGCTATCCCTTTGGTGGAGAAGCTCCAGAAGGATTTGGTGGACATGGTCAGAGGCCGTCCTCCAAAGGTACACATCCACACATGTTGTCACAAGTTACTGAATCTATAGATGCTATGTTTGTGTGTGACTGAATTTTTTTCTGTTGTGTAGGTTCTGGTGTTGGCTCCAACCAGAGAGTTGGCTATCCAGGTTGCTAAGGACTTCAAAGACATTACCAAGCGCCTGTCTATCGCCTGTTTCTATGGAGGCAGCTCATACAACCCACAGAGTATGTCTCACACAACAACTCAGTTGTCTTTAAGTAAAACAGTTTTGAATGTTTCAGTAAGAAAAGAGGGATGTTTCACATTTATTTCACATCTTAATTTAGCATAAATAATAGATTCACACGTTATAATATCTATATATAATATCTGAGATCAATCCTATACTGCAGTTTTTTATGTTACTTTATTTAATAAAGGGATGTTTAGGAAGATTTAAATCGAACATGCAAAACAATGTGTAAATATCAGAGAGAAATTTTATTTTCACAGTGTGTTTTTTTTACATTAATGTCAATGATAACGCCCTTTATCCGCCTTTTCCTTTCCAGTTGATGCTATCCGTAATGGTATTGATATATTGGTTGGTACCCCCGGTCGCATCAAGGACCACATCCAGAACAATAAACTCAACCTCACCAAACTGAAACACGTTGTTTTGGATGAAGTGGACCAAATGTTGGACATGGGCTTTGCAGAACAGGTTGAAGAGATTTTGGGTTCATCATATAAGAAAGGTAAGTTAAATCTGTGTGTGTATTTGTTGGTGTTTTTTTTTGTTTTTTTAATTTTTAAAGTGGATCTTGTAGTATGTGTACATGTACACCGGGCTGTTTGGATTGGTTTTTCGGTTTTCTATCATGTACAGTCGTGAAAAAAAAGTTTTCTCACGACTCTATGCAGTCAGCCATACTGCTTGCATAGCAGTTAAGAAGGTGTATAGCAGTCAGGTGCGCCTTATCACTTTCACTGGATTAACTGATCATCAGCAAGTGCCACATCAGTAAAAGCAGCTGCTTTGACAGTTTGCTGGTTGATCTGTCGGGTTTTAGTTAACACACCACAATCTTACCAAAAGTGAGCGTCCCAGCAAATTCACCCCAAGTTTGTATTGTGTAACTCTGCAGACCCATTCATTAATTATTGTGCAGTGAGGGAAAGAGTGGGCAAGTGTGGCTTCTTTGGAAAGGAAAGCACAGCTTCGATTCACAAAGTTGCGTCTCAACAATGTCCTTTGAACAGACGGAACCAAACACAGCTTATCAGCACCTCATACCAGCTGTCAAGTGCAGTGGTGGAGAGGTGATGATTTGGGCTTGTTTTGCAACCACAAGTGATGGGCACCTTCATTTGACCATGAACTCCGTCTCCTGTCAAAGTATTGTAGAGTCAAATGTGAGGCCACCTGTCTGACAGGTAAAGCTTGGCCCAGATTAATTCAGAACAATGATCCCAAGCATAGCAGCAGATCTACTACAGAATGGCTGAAAATGAAAAGAATCCAGGTGTCGGAGTGACCCAGACCTTGAAAGACCTCAACTGTTGCGGGACCCATTAATGAATGGCCACAAACCTCAAATGAACTGAAGCAACATTGTAAAGAAGAGTAGGCTGGAATTCCTCCACAGTGATGTCACAGACTGATACAGAAAATGATTACATCAAACTGTTGCTGAGAAAGGGGTTTCTACAGGGTATTGAATGATGTGCTGTACTTGGTTTTTCATAGGACTGCATAGAGCTCTGCAAAAACTTCCTTTTCACATGACTGTACATTGAAGTAGTAATCCTTTTAGTCTTGTTATGTATGTGAACTTAAAAAGTGTGTCTGTCTCCCATCTAGACTGCGACAACAACCCACAGACTCTTTTGTTTTCGGCCACCTGCCCACCTTGGGTGTATGAAGTTGCCAAGAAATACATGAGAACAAATTGCAAACATATTGACCTGATTGGCAAGAAAACACAGAAAGCTGCAACAACTGTGGAAGTAAGTGCCCTGGTGTGTGTGTGTGTGTGGGGGGTGTACAGGCTGAGATGGGCGCAGTTTAACGAGCATTACAGCAGTCTTGGTTCTTTGGTTTACATTGCTCAGAGATGCTTGCATGCGGGGCCAGTTAAAGTAACAGACTGTAAAATGAGCTCACATCTCCACCAGGAAAACTCAGCAAGTTCATTTGCAGTAAAAATTACTGTATTTATCATCATCCACTTCAGTGAAGTTGTAATAAAGTACAAGTTTTTAGCCTGTCACTTGGATTAATGAAAATCTCTCTCCTCTCACTCCCTGGTTTTCCCTGCCCTGGTGTGTCATTTGTCTCTGTGTGTCTTCTCGTGCTGTAGCATCTGGCCATAGCGTGTCATTGGTCGCAGCGTGCGGCAGTGATAGGTGACGTGGTCCAGGTGTACAGTGGCAGCCATGGCAGAACCATCGTCTTCTGTGAGACAAAGAAAGAGGCCAATGAGCTTTCCATGAACGCATCCATCAAACAGGTAGATATATATGTGCATGATGTCCTAGTAAAAATCATGTAGAGAATTTTGGTAGTTTTGATAGATGATTTTATAGCTGTTGCTTTTCCTGTTGAGTGTTAATTTTCATTAATTTTACTTGCATGTTTTCAGAGTGCCCAGTCCCTTCATGGTGATATCCCCCAGAAACAGAGAGAGATGACGCTGAAGGGATTTAGAAATGGAGCCTTTGAGGTTCTGGTTGCCACTAATGTTGCAGCCCGTGGATTAGACATCCCTGAAGTTGATTTGGTCGTCCAGTGTTCTCCACCGAAGGTGAGTAGAGTTGCCCATTTATCTATAATTCTTTAGTTTAATTATACCTTTGTATTTATGGGATTTAGCTATGTTTTACTATGTTGATTTTATAGTTGTATAGCCTGTATAGCGCTTGTGTAAAGTGGCTGATGGATTCAAATTGAACAATTAAGTCTCAGTTCATGGATGTTTCCTGCAGTTTTTCATAGCAATTGTTGTGTTGAAGTCTCAAAAGTTTACTTTGTCTTAATACAGCATATATATATATATATTTGTGTGTGTGTGTGTGTGTGTGTTCATTCTCAGGACGTTGAGTCATACATCCATCGTTCAGGACGTACGGGCCGGGCAGGGAGGACTGGAGTCTGCATCTGTTTCTACCAGAGAAAAGAAGAGGACCAGTTGCGCTTTGTAGAAAACAAAGCAGTAGGTATCTTTTAAAATTCTCACTTGGGAATAAAGATGGGCAAAGAGGAGTGACAGGTTTACTTCTTTAAAAAGCTGTGTGAAAATGAAAAAGTTAAAAATAAAAAGCACAAAAACAACCCTACTCAGTCATATATTCCACACATGAGAAAAAGAACCAAAGGGAAAAGGACAGAAAGCTAGAGGAGTGTTTAAGAGGAGCCTGAGGTAAAGGAGGTGCTATTCTGCTACAGTGCCTAGAGAACCAGAGTGAAGGTCATCTATTTCTTAGAGTTGGAAATAGATTCTAAAATTGCTTTCTAACATTTTTACACAGTCTGTATGACAATGAGATCTTCCTATGTGACTGTTAAACTAAACACGTTTTATTTGGTATTATTTCAGGGCATCACATTCAGGCGAGTTGGCGTTCCCACTGCCAACGATATCATTAAGTCATCAAGCAAGGATGCTGTCAGGTAGGTAATTAAGGAGAGTGAAAGCCAAGGGCAAGCAATTATATTTTGTTACGGGAGTATGAAACTGTCTTAATTGTTTACCATTTGAAGCCTTGCATTCAGTCAGCCACAAGGTGTGATTAATAATCAAGGGGTATAGTTTATTACTTTGGCAGCTTAGTAGTTCCACAAAGCCTTTGCCTTAACCCTCTGTACCCCGGGACAACCACAGATGGCTGCCTTGCATTTCCCCGTAATAGCTGTGGCCAGCTGGTGTGTTTCTACTACTGTTTTAATAATATCAAGACTTAGCAATAAATCAGACCATTACTTGTAATCTTTGATTTAAAATTAAATTATAATTGACCGTTTTTATTTTTTGTTAGCTATATTTAGGTGTTTAGGATGTTCATGAGATTTTCCAATTTCTTTCAGAATTCTCAGTACATTCCAGTTGAATTCTCTTGTGGTATAGAGGGTTAAGCTTGACACTGCTGAAAGTGAAAAATATTTCCTGACTGTGAGCGTTTGATTGTTGACTCATCCTTAATTGTGTCCAGGTTTCTGGACTCCGTTCCAGTCACAGCTATCGGGTATTTCAGAGCATCAGCTGAGAAGCTGATTGAAGAGAGAGGAGCAGTTGATGCACTAGCTGCTGCCCTGGCTCACATTTCTGGTGCCACAAGTCTAGAGCAAAGGTCACTGCTCAACTCAGATGCTGTAAGTTTCTTATGCATGCAAAGAAGTCATCTCACTATTATGTGATATCAGGCAGAGTTCACCCTCACATATAGTTTATCAAAAAGAAGATAAATTTGTGTCTGCCCGTAGGCGTGCACATCCAGACCGAACATGTTGCCCCTGCCACCCACTAAGTGTAGTGCTTGTCCTTCATCTAGTTAGAAATGTGCTCTGCCTTTAGGTGATGTATAACTGTAATTCCACCTAATGTGTTGTTTCTGTTTGTTTTTGCAGGGTTTCACCACAATGCAGTTGGTGTGTTCCCAGGAGATGCATAATCTGGGATACGCCTGGAGATCCATCAAAGATCAGCTAGGAGAGGAGATTGAGAACCACATTAACAGGATGACCTTCCTCAAAGGCAGAATGGTATGTATACATACTAACATAGATATGTGAGCTGCAGCTGGTGTAGATATAGATGCTAGACCTTTGTGAAATAATCGGTATCTGCAAAAAAAAAAAGGAAAAGAGAAAAAAAAAAAGGTTGTATGTGTGGATGTTTGCGTGTAAACAGTTTTAATGTATGTTACAAAGGATAGGGCTCAGTTTGTAGATGGTGAGTGTGCTACTTTTTTATAAATTGTACAATCTTGCCAAAAAGAATAAAAAAAAAAAACCACCCCAGTGTACCACATGAATGATAGCAATTGTGTTGGCAAATGGAAATGTGAATTGGAAACCCACTGGTAAATGAAAATGCAAATTAAGAGAAGTAGTCAGTGAAATGTCTTTTTAAAATGTCTTTTTTTTTGTTTGTATGGGAATTGAGCCTCTCCAGTCACACAATAAGCACAGAGCTAATTATCCACAGCATGTAAACAGAAAGACATCTGTTAGTATAAGTGAACATGTGTAACCATGCCTGTTTGATACAGACACTGAAAAACTCACTATCACTCTCACTGTTTTTGTAACAGGGAGTTTGTTTTGATGTCCCAGCTGATAAAGTCAAGGAGATTCAGGTGAGAACAGCAACCTCCACATCTGTTCAACATATGTGGTTGGCTTGTAGAGTGTCTTTCAGATTAGTTAAGTAAAAATAAAAATGTTGACAGACTGTGGCAATCCTGCTGAACCCCCCTCCCCTCCACTTGTTTCTTTAACAGGAGGCCTGGACGGATGGCCGTCGTTGGCAGCTGACTGTGGCCACAGAACTGCCAGAGCTGGAAGAGAAGCAGTCCAGTAACAGAGGGTTTGGTAGCGGTAACCGCGGTGACAGAGGAGGGTTCAGAGGCGGAAGGGGACGGAGTTTCGGTGGAAGCCGTGGCAACGGGTTCCGGAACGGTGGCGGTGGAGGCGGCTACAGCAACAATAGGGGGGGGCACAAACGCAGCTTCAGCCAAGCGTTTGATTACTGAAGTGCCGACATGTGGACTGATTGGACAGGCTGTCGATCAACTGGGCTGGCAGTGCATTTTATTGGTGAACAGTCTCCATTGTGATACAAGTTTAATTTTACTTTAAAATACGATCAAATAAATAACAGAGGTTGTGACATGATTTAAAAGATGCTGTCTGAAGAGTAATATTGAAGGAGCAGTTCACCCCACAGCTATAGAGCTATGGTTTTCCTCTAGTCTGTTGTGCGTGTCATCCATCTAGATTTTTTTGGTGGATCTCTGCCTTCTCATGAATATAATGGGTGTAAATGCCACTTATCTTGTGGGGCTTAAAACATGACCTGGTCACTCAGCAAACCTTGTGAACTGTTTAATGTAGGAAAAACATTTTTTTCCCCTGTTCAACAACACCCACCAAACTGCATCATGCTATAAAGGTTTTGCATCTATGTATCTGTAACAACAGGATTGTTCCCACGATAATGTGACATGATTTAAACATTGTCATCCTCAGCTCAGCTTTAATGTTGGCTGAGTGAATGCTTCCTGTAATTGGCTCAAGAAAAAGAAAATGGTTTTTATGTGAAACTGCTGAAAACAAAATTTGTAACCTTTTTTCCTGGACAGGCTGGCAACCTGTCCAGGGTGTACCCTGCCTCTTGCTCCCACTGCCAGACCTGTTTTAGTCCCATTATGTTCGAGAAAAGACAGAAATCTTTACGTTTTCAGAGTTAGACGAAGCACAACAAAATATTCCAGATGAATAAGTAGCACAACAAATCAGAGGAGAGTTTTGGGGTGAACTGTTACTTAAATTTCAAGGTAGCTATTTTAAAAGGTGTAAGGTGAAAATCTGTGTGATGTATACAGAACAGTAAGACTGGGAGCCATTTTTGCTATGCCTGATATGTGCTGCTTTAAGGTGACACATTAATTGAAATTTTTGGAATGACATTTCAGCTAAATAAATAAGCACCAAATTTAGTCGGCATCCCTTCAATGGCTCCCCCCCAAAAAAATGCAATATTGAGATGTCAGCATTTTGCAATAACATGACTTAAAGTTGGAACATGTCATCCATTGGCATTGGGTTTTAGGTAAAGTGTTACTTTTTTATGGGTGTTTGGGGAACATTGGCAGCAGTCACACTGGAACCTTTTGTCCAAAACGGTTCTGACCCAGCAACTTGTTATACGAGTATGCTACAAAACATGCTGAGTTTGTAGTACCATGATTGTGTGCTATAATATAGACACCCTCATGTGGGGTACAGTGTTTGTACTCTGCACTCAGAACAGTGATGGCGTTGACCTTTACAGATGTGCTCAGTGTCAGATTGCTTCATTACCCTCAGTTGAAACTCCTCCCCAAAAATATGTTGGATGATTGCTTTGCAATTGCCTCTATTTAATAACTTTTGTCTACTGCTTCCATTCATTTGAATGAAATGACTTATTCATTAAAAAGGTTAACTCAAATTGTGTTTGTTCCTTCTAATGCAGGTAAAATAAGTATTTAATATGCAAGTGAATCCCAGCAGTTTTAAAATTGTTGCACTTAAGTAGGTACAACTACTAATGAACTACTTGTTAATGCACATCTAATTAGCCAATCAGCATGTCAGTGAATTTAGGCATGTTGACATGGTCAAGATGACCCTGAAGCAGATGTCCTGCAGCAGCAGAAGACCACACCAAGTGTCACTCCTGTCACTTAAGAACCAGCAACTGAGGTTATTCACACAGGCTAACCAAAATTGGATGACAGAAGAATGGAAAAATGTTGCCTAGTCTGACAAATTGCCATTTCCGGGGTCAGAATTTGGCATAAACAACAGGAAAGCATCAATTCATCATACCAACAGTTCAGGCTACTGGTGGTGTTAAAGGTGTAGGGGATATTTTCCTGGCATACTTTGGACTTCCTTAGTACCAAGTGAGCATCATTTAAATGCCACGACCTACATTAGTATTGTTGACCACGTCCATTCCTTTATGACCACAGTGCACCCATCTCCTGATGTTCCAGCACAATAATGCACCATGTAAAAGGTTAAATGATCTCAAACTGGCCTCCACAGGCACCAAATCTCAGTCCAAGAGAGCACATTAGGGATGTGGTGGAGTAGGAGATTCACATCACGGATATGCAGCTGACAAAATCTCTGAGGAATGTTTCCAGTAGCAGCTCTGACGGCAAAAGGATCCAACCTAGTAACAGCAAGATGTACCTAATAAAGTGTCTAGTGAATGCATGTAGTACTAAGTGCATGAGTGCATAAACAGTTTCATTTATGAAATCAGTATTGCATATCAGACCTCTGCACCACACTGAGAAGAAACAACTACACAGAACCAAAAATGACCATTAACAGTCCACTGACTCAATTCCTTCACCTACCACACTAAAGCCCCCTCATCTGCACCGTGAACACATCCAGTGTTTTGGTTCACGAGTGACACATAAACCACACAAACCGGAGCAACGCCTGGTCCTTGAATTACATAAAAAGCAGCAAAGACAGACAACAGACATTTACATAATGTACATTTAATTATTTAAAAGAGTCAAATGTTGCTATTAGAAAATGAGGTTGAGTCACCACACATAAAATATTAATTTTATTGTATCGAATAGTTAAACCAGAAGTTGTAAATTGTTTACAGGCAACTTGGAAATTTGTCCTGTTTTTAAATAATGTTTCTCTTTTTCAGTACATATTGCCCACAAAAAAATTTTTCACAATAAGAACTTACATTTTTAAAATAATTTTTCTAGTACCAGTTTTTTTCCCCCACTTTATCTAGTGCATTGTTGTAATTGGCATACACAATTACACTATCCTGATACAATATTACTAAGGCAACACAGTCCAATTTACACCACAATATAAAACAAGACTTAACAATAAACTTAAAAGAATTTCTGAACAACAATTTATGTGCAAATGCGTTACTGCCACTGCTTCCTGGCTGCACTTCCAAGTATCTGTTTTCATGTTGAAGATGGGTTCAGATGTACACTTTTCACAAATACCCAACAGATGAAAATGTTACACCTATCTCTTCATCCAGCCCAGTATTGTAGTTCCTTTTATTGAGTTTGATGCAAGAGTTGAAAAAGAACAATCACAAGATTTGCACAGATTTTTCAGTAAACTTAAAATGCATCTTATTCAAAGAGCTTTTCTATATTTGTTTCAGCCACTATAGATTTGTATAGTGGGATGTAAAGTCAGTAAACCTGATGGATTCAGCCATAGTTCTAATAGCAGAAATACAAATGTTCAGGGCAATTATATTAAAATGAAACAGTTGATCATTAAAACCTCTCCATCCTTTGATATTATTGTGTTAGATCCCATTCTCGCATGTTAATAATTCATTGTGCAATGGCAAACAAAGTTTATTGGATCTGTTCTGACTGATTTCCCCTGTGCCATTTGGCCTCCCCTGCTGGATTATACTGGGAGGCAAAACAGCTGCTACACAATAGATAAAAAGTAAATTATTTCCTGTGATGGAAAGCCGAAGACATGGCATGTCTACAAGGACCGTGTGACTGTGTGTAGTATAATCATGACCAGAATGTACAGTGTTTAATGCATATTGAAAGCAGAGGAAAGTGAACTGCAGTGGATGAATCAGGCCTTAGGTGGTGAGAGGCTTGCAGATGATGCCAGTGTAGGCCGGTTGTTGCGTTTCTGTAGGCACATCTCCTTGTTACTGGCTACAAGTCTTCAGTTGTCATAAAAAGTCCACTAGCTGTGGGGTTCTCCAGAGTGTAGACATCATCATCATCATTGTCATCCTACATGATATACAGACAGAAAAAGAAAATGGTGGGCTACACTCACAAACAAATCAATATTTTCCACATTATTTTATATAGAATACTAATTTGATACTTTCTCTGGGTTAAAGGAAGTGGAAAGCAAAGGAACTGCAGGTAGAAAAAAGTGTGACATTTTAGGGTAGTTTGAGGTTCCACAGTAAACATTTCAATTAGCTTAATTTAAAGTCTTTAAACAGAATAATGAAATAGAGATCCAAAGAGGTAAAATTATCAAATATTTTATAAAGTTTTAACAATTTCTAAATTAATTACTATTAATAATTAATGTAAGTAAATTCCTTGCCAGCCACTTATATATAGTGAAAGTGTCTATACTTTCACTCCATCCAGTAATTGAATGCACTGATGCTCGAGCAGAATTAGTCAGTATTAGTACTTTTACTTAAGTTAAGGCTCTGATTGCTTCTTCCACTACTGCTGTTTTTATTTTCCCCAGAAGTTTCATTTCCTTCTCCAGTTTATGCATTCAATGAGCCGCACTGTATGTCACAAATGGACCTCTTATTTTTTCTTTGTATTTCCTTAGAAAGATTTTGTACTCCAAATTAGCCATTAAGAGCCAACAGTCATAATGAGATCCTTATGCAAAACCCAGTTGAACAGAAATGGGACTCAGAACTCACTGTACAATCATCAAATTTTTAAGATTTCATCAGTATTAAATCTATCGATCTATCTATCTATCTGTACACAACTTAATACATAATCAATCCTATTGATTATATGTGTGTATGTTTTTGAGTTACTTACATCATCTTTCTCTTTGTAGTTTTTCTCTGAGCTGCGATAGGAGACCACGTGGATCAGGGTGTAGACTCTGAAAGCAAAGAGGGATAAACGTGAGGGGGAAATGTGGAAAAATTTAAATGAAGAAGTCGATGGACAATAGCGATAAGGGCAAAGTCGTTATAACTCTCTAAAAAGACAGAACTCAAGCACTCCCTGCTCATGATGAGGGGTGGAGGGGGGGGGGGGGGGGGATATTTGTGTCCC
>VUQJ01003820.1:30277-42333 GCA_015108635.1 Andinoacara biseriatus
TGTAACTCCTCCAGCTGAATCTCTGACAGAACGTCTTCAGGCCCCACTGAACTGAGCTCTACATTGAGTGTGTCTGTTAACATTAGGACCAAGTCTTCACACACATCGTCATAATCTTTGTTACGGAGCGCATATCTGAGGAGAAGAAAAGCAGTTTAATTACACAGTTGCAGCTCTACCATCAGAGCAGCTGTACTGTGCTTAGAGAACAATAAAAACACAGACACACATGCGCGTGCATGTACAAGAAATAATATAGTTTTTCTTCATTAGGTATTAAAACATTGGAATTTTATCAATAGAAATATATACAAACAAACATGTTTTGCATGAGATTTCCTTTTTTAAAAAAAATCATAACATACTAATTCTTGAAGAACGTTTATCATTTACCGTATTTGCTCTTGCAGATTTCTCTTCATGTTGGCATAAGTCAGCTTCTTCAGAAATTCTTCTTTCACTGGGTGCACCCAGTCTACATACACATGAACACACACGGAGATCACACAGATGGCATCATTACTCTATTCTATATACTATATATATACTGTGATGTACATAATGTATAGCTGGAAATGACAGTATATTGTATTTGGGACCAAAATAAATTTAAGGTGCTTTTCACCAGCAGCAGGAAGCTCTTCTACTGGCACACAAATCATATAGTTGTCATCATGATCATTATTGCTGTCTTCTTCGTCAGATGAGCTCATTATGCTCCTTTTGTCGTCACTGTCGTCACTGCAAACGGCACATGCACTTGTTGTGAATGGTTTATTGCATGCACATCTGTTTTTGTTCTTAGATGACGATGCCAATCTAAATCTAGAACTATTTATTCATTGAAGCGGTTGTGCTCAGTTTGAGACTTGAACTGGACTGTATGATGGATTTGACCATTACTATGTAGGGTTTTTGATTAAATGGCTGCAAAGATTTCTGGTGGATTGACTAAAATAAATATTGACCAAGTAAAAGAGAAGAAAAAACTGACACCTTTTACTGGAACCCAGGTCACTGCTCTTTGCTGCTCTCTCCTTCTGTTCCTCAACTGGATGTTTTGCAACCTCTTCCTTAACTTCTTCCTTTGTGGTGCCGAGTCTGGATTGAGGCTCCAACATTAAGGCTGGGTGTAGAGGGGTTTCATCTTTGGGGGTTGTGTTGGCTGGGACTTGCTGTGCAGCCTGACCTGTGATCTGCTGAATTATCAGATTCTCTGTTTCCTGTGTTATCTGTAAAATAACAGAATTCATTAATCCATTCATGTGTCACATGCTGACAGGTATGCCAGGAGTTGTCTGGTGACCATACCTGTATCTTCATGTCCCAGCAGCAGAGTTTACAGGTTTTGTCACACAGAAGATTGTGTTTTTTCTTCTCTTCTCCTCCTCCCCTAACAGGGAGACAGACAGATATCAGGAAGGACGGTCAGAAAGAGGGACTACAGGGACCACATGATTAGAAAATAAATCAATTCCCTGCTGTCTTGTGTGTTTATGCGAGTTGTTTATCGATGATGCATGAATGAACCTCAAATATGCAACAGGGAATGGGTGAACTGATTGATTCTGTCAGCTGAAAGTTCTACATGACTAATCATTTTTATACCCCATAACTGTGTGTATACTTTCGTTCATATTTATTGTTTGTACTGTTACTGTGGTGGATGCTCACAGTTTTCACTTTCAACTTGGATTAAAATTTGGATGAAAAAACGAGTTTAATTTATGTGTAAGTGGAAGGGTAGAGTGCCCACTCCTTATACCATGCTAATTATTTAAATTTTTTTATTCAATTAATATTAAATTCCATCAATTTATTATTCATGTTTTTTGCATGTACCTTAAAGTTATGCTGTTGCTAACACCGTTACTTATGGCAGGTTATGAGCTTGCTGGGTAAGATAAATTGATAATGAAAGTCTTAATTACAGTGGATTCATTTCTCTCTTTTTAATACTAAGAAATTAAACAAGCGTTGGTCTAAAATACTACTGCTCTAAATGATAACTGCATTACTTGTTGGATTCCCTTGTGCCCCAGGAGACATTGTCCATGTTAACCAGTGAGTAGATGATCAATAGGAGATATCCACTGGGGATGCAGATGAAATACATCAGACCATAGCCAATCAACACTGGAAGAAAAAACAAAACAAAACAAAACAAGAAAATGTCACATGACATAAAAAAGACTTTTAGCATAACATACAAATGTGAAATAATCTTTACAGAAATATAAACATACAAAACTCCTCAGGGTGGAGGAGAGCTGTTATCAAGTACATGATTGCCATTGAAATCAAAAACAGTCCAGTGGGGGTCAAGAAGGTTTCCTGAATCACCATGTCACCTAAAATGGAAAGCGGCATTTGTACATTTATTATACATTTATTTGAAAAATATCTGAATACAGCTGAAATAAGTCAAAAATAAGATTTTACCCACCAATGATGGAAAATAAGGATGCTGTCATAAGGAATGCATACAGAATACTCATAATGGCAGCAATGGTTATTTGGGTATTGGCCTTGGTTAAAAAACAGACAAGGATGTAGAACACGGGGGGAGCGCACCCGATGATGATGGAGTTCGTACCCGAGAGTTTGAAGACGAACTGGAGGGCACCTGGAAGGAAAGGATGGATGGAGATAGAAGACAAAAATAAATAACTGATGCAGGTAGATGCATGAAGTTATTAATGCAGAAAGATTATTAATGCAGACGGACTCAGCAAAGTGAGTTTCCCTGTAGTCACCATTACAGGTTATTACAAAGTCTGTCTTCGGCTGGGCCAAGTCCATAAGTGTTTTATGAAAACTGGTGATACATAGTTCTCTCCACTGAAACTGATGACTGATAACTTTTGCCAGAAATGATTGCATCACAGTTCAGATTATAAATATGTAGTTTTTCAGTTTTGCTCCCAGGATACATGTTTAGAGACCACTAGAGCTCAAATTCTTAAACACGCTGCAGAATTAATGTTTTTATCCTTTTCTGGCCAATCAATCTGGCCCAATCACAGAATAAAATTAACTTAAAAGTTGTCAGAGAATTTCAGACTTTCAACTTACAGGATTTGCTTAGTTATTGTCATTCTATTGTGAAAAATGATTTCTGTGTTGCAGAGTAGTACGATTTAAAGGCATTCACAAGTTTCTAAGGTCATCTGTAGGACACACTTCACAAAAGCAGAGCAAAGGGCCTCTATTTCACACTTATAGCTAAAACAACAAAAATAAGCATTTAAACATTCCATCACTAACTGGCAAGTTTATAGTAAAGCAGCACAAATGATATGAGATAAGCTGCTACTTAACTTGGTACAGGACATGAAAGTGCTGCAAACACTGAGAGCTCCCAATAATTTTATTAGAGTCATTAACTACACCTAAACCTACTTGCTATCATGAGAGTCACAGAGGCAGGTCCCAGAATAGAAGATCCAACAGTGAACATCTGGTAGAGGATGTAAAGCCAGGAGATGGACTGGTTTCTCTTCACTGTCTCTGAACCACTAAGATTAACAACCACAAAAGAATTAATATGACAGTAGAAATCCTTCTAGGAATTATAGCCTGAAAACATGACATGGAAATCATGAAATAAAGAATCCAAATAAAGATGAAAAAATTTGATTTAATGTTTAATTTAATATGGGAAGTAAAAAGCTTGATGGCCATAAAACAAAACCTTGCTATTATTATTAATATGTAACACTAGCCTGTGGAGAAGGTCCAGTGTATTAGCCAGTGTTGAAGGTCCCCATCGTCTCCGCTGGTTGTAAAACTCTTTAAATTCCTGTGGTGAGTTGGTGTATGCGTCTGATGCAGCATTGTATTCAACACGCCAGCCTTGCTGCAATAGCAAGGTACACAGCCACCGATCCTCCCCTAGAAGAGCACAGAAGATTTTAAAAAAGATGTAAAAACTTGGACACAACGAGTCTAAACATTAAGAGAACAAACTAAGCAAGGTAAAAAAAAAAATTGCTGATCTTGTGGTTTTGTTTACCAACCTTGATCATACTGCACATATTCTTGAGCTCTTTGTGCAGTTGTTGAGTACCTCTTTAAAACATGGTCATCCATCAAGGCAGCGCCTCTGAACAGACTGAAGCATCCTGGACTGCACAGCACAGAACCAAACACATGCTCTGCTGTCTTCTGGAGCCAGTGACCTACTGCATACTCAAACTTCTGGTACCACACCATGGGACCTGAGATGGAAAAAAAGTTTATTTATTATTTAAATATATTTAATATATATTTGGGAAAGCAATTGGATCAAACACACAGTTTTAATGTTTTTAATAAAAATGTTTACTTACCCATACCAGTAGGATGGATTCTACCACATGCGGCTCCTACATTGTAATACATCCTCAACCTGTACATACAAACATTTTTTAAATTGTAATATTTGATGTGCAGCAATGATTGAAAACGTATTTTTGTACGTGGCTAGATCACAAAATGACTTGAAACTTAATTATGCATTTATTTTCTACAATAGTCATTTATGGTGGAAAATAATCTAAATTCTCAGCCATGACAGAAATCAACAAGTTGAATTCAGCTGCTACTCACCTGTCTACAAGCAGAATCACAGCTTTAGGTTGGAAGTCGGTGTCTCCGTCAAGAGCCAGAATATATGTGTTGTCATCCGAGATGAATTTGCGTTTGTTGTCATTGTCATACTGAGGCAACACGAAAGTCTCACTATCAAGAGAGACCAGACTTGCTCTGGAAAAGTTATTTGATTGCTGGGGGGAAAAAAAAGATATGTTATTGAAAAATTCTATAGATTTATATACAATGTCAAAATAAGTTGACTTAAACAGCCAAAAGGTCTCACTGGGATCTTTTGAGGGTTCTTGACAATGTAGCCCTTCCAGCCAAGCAGATAATACATGTACATTATCTAAGAGAAAAAACAGCATTTTTTAATGTTAAAATCCAATGCAAGCTTTTTGGTGACATAAGGTATAATTTAGATGCCCTAACTAAAGTAAACTAAACTAAATGAAAAAGACAAGCCTATACAAGTCTGTTGTTGAGAGTACTCTTTTAGTACATTTCACAATCATAGACCAATAAACAGGAACATAGAGGCAGAAACTATCACCGCTAAACTGTACCTGGGACCATCTTTTTTTGTTCCTGATGCGTTCTTTGTCTTTTAGGTGAACATAGAGCATGTTGCCTTCTGGCAGGACAAACATCAGCCTGCCACCGTAGGGGGTCTCAATGATCGACACGTCATCAGGCTCTTTGTTGGTAAACACCCTGAATGGAAAGATGCGTAGGTGGTCAGTTAAAAAGAGAGATGTGCAGACATACATTTGATAGACGGATAATCTCACCTGTAAACCTCAATGACAACTCGGGTCAAGTCATTAACATAAGAATTAACCAGCCTCTTCCTTGTGCCCTCCTCAGTCATGAAGGCGTCGTCTACGTAAATGTGGCACTCAAATTCAAAACAGTCCTTATGGTCCTCCTTTGGGTCCCCTCGGTAACGGTCCAACCTGAAAAAATAACCATGACTGTAGCAATACTGCAAAAGCCTTTTCAGAAACAGGAAATGACAAGAATGACATGAAAATGCTTTTTTAAATGTTAAGCAGACCAAGCACTTGGGATTTTAAGTCCTTGAATATATTAGGTCATAAGCTAATGAATTTGACCTTTTATTTACATTTTTAAGAACCACTTTACATCAGACCAAGAAGCTCTAACTGCCTCTCTGGTTACAAATTCCACAAGTGACGTGACACCTGCACGGTGGGAAATTAAACAGGTGGAGGTGAAACAAACCAAGATATTATTATGCCTTTAAGATGCATTTTAAAGACATGTGAAAGAGACACTAAACCAATGCTGTGTGATGTTAGCACAAGTGGGAATAAAAGCACTAAACTCACATGCATTTTTGTCGTCAGATTCATACAGCTGTGCTTAAGCATGCGTAAACATGTTGCCCCTGATGTCTTCAGAGGTACTGTCTCTAACCTGAACATGGAGGTGAGAATCTTCAGCATCTCGTCGTAGGTCTCATGCCACATGGTGGCGCAAAGATAGATCACACACTTCTGCATTTCGTCATTGCTGTTAAGGAGAGGGGAAGAGATGAGTTGTAGCAGAATTTTAAGGCATTTCATGCTGTGAACATACACGTCTTGGCAACATCTGCTATGGAGGCTCATTAATGTTACACACCCATTGTGGCAATGGTTTCATAAAATATACAAACATGCAGCTGCAACGAATTTGGTAATGCAAAAAAGGTGAGTTTCCAATTCTGCTGTGGTTGTACATCAACATCATTTTTTTTTGTCACAACAGTGTCTGTGTGTGTGTGTCATCGCACAGAGAAATGCTCTGATAGAGACACCCAAGTTTGTATGAATTCAACTTCAAAAGCATATCTTCTACACACACTTCAAATAAATTATGCATTGCATCCGCATCTCCTGTTGAAGAAACATTTGTGTCTCCACTGCATTTGCACACAGTTATCACCCTTTGTGAATTTTCTGTTTTTCATTCTCCCATTTAATTTATGACCACACAGAAATGAAACTATTCTCAGATCACACTCACCTTTCTTGAGTTTTGGCTTTTGGTACTTTCATCTTGGTGTTGAGTAGAAGAGACAGGTCAATGAAAGCAGATTCGTACAGGCGACGAACAAAGAGCTGAGACGTTCTTTCTATACGCTGGACCTAATAGAAGGCACACCACAGAGGTATTTAGGTGTATTTCATCAATATGTTGTGGCATGAAGTCCAACTAAAGCTTTAGAATAAATAAAGACTGGAAACTAACTTTCAAAACATCTTTTTAGGGATCATCTAAAACATATTTCCTCACTTCTTCACATAACTGATTAAGTAAAGGTGTATGCATGTGTGTTGTGTTTTTCCTGATACCTTGATCTTCCATACGTAGTAGGTAGCTGAGACAAAGCCTGACCACATGCACACTCCCTCCAGTGCCAACATGGAAAAAGGCCATTGAAAGTAGTGGCTGTAAATCAAATGGTCCATAAATATTTTGAGCTAATAACAGATACGTTGCTTAAAACCAAAGATATCTCTACATTGTTTACTTGATATATTGCTATAGGATAATGCACATTAAATACTTCTAAGGCATTTTCTGTGACATTAAGAAAATGTATAAATGACAAGGCTACTTGAAATTTAATTAGAAGAAATAACTTGAAGTACTCCGGTGGTACATTTCATTCACACATTTATCAGCACACAAACGCACCTGTTCAGTGAAGTACGACACATGCTCCTGGTAAGCTCGAGTAAGACCACGGATGTTGTGTTCTTGTGGCTTAGAAAGACCAAGCTGTCGCAAAACTCTGCAATGAAAACAAACATTTTTCTGCTTTGTTATGTGTAGTTTAAAGGTACATACAAATGATACAGTGCCCCTGAAGGATCACGGTGGAATATTTTTTTAATTTTGAATTTTTGTAAATAGATTTTGCAGTTCCACTGATCTACAGGAATACTACGTGCTGACCCTTTGGTCATCAGGTACACAATGGACACATCACTTTCTATTGTTATTTATTGTACTGTAATATTATTTCTGTCATCTCCTACCTATAAAGATTATGTAGGCAGAAGATAAACTTTTTCCCCACCAAACTTCCTGTATTGTGACGTCTGTCACTAATTGGAACCAGGAGTAGGATGATGATTGATTGATAGATAGATAGATAGATAGATAGATAGATAGATAGATAGATAGATAGATAGATAGATAGATAGATAGATAGATAGATGAGGTGCAGCCTCAACTGTGGCTGCTCAGCAGCAAAGTCCTGCAATTGGGGTTAGATTTGCTAGTAGGGAAGCAGGGATGTGTTCAGTAGAGGACAACAGAAGGGGTGGCACCCCCCTCAAATATGACTGGCCCCCCAAATACTGTACTTTGTACTTAAAATTTAAATACTATCTACTAACTTTTCTAGGATATTTCATTGTACATTCTGTATAATCACAATAAAGGCATTCTATTCTATTCTATTCTATTCTATTCCTGGAAACACCATTATGGTAAAGCTACTAATTAAATTTTTTTTAAAAGAAATGCAAAATATATTGTGAGTCACATTTTATACAAGGTAGTTCAATTTCACTTGACCTTGTCCTTATAAACAAATTATATATAATGCATGTAAAAATAAGAAAAAAACAAAACAAAACCTCACCTAAGATGGTTCCTTTCGCTGCACCTTGCAGTTGTTCTGCCTGTGTTACAAAAAGTAATATTCCTAGCAGTAGCATTGCAGGTCCTGTGCAACACAGAGGTAGGGCAAAACTCATCCTGACAGCATGAATCTTGCAGGCCACCACCCCGAACCAGTGGCAGGCTGCTGAGCAGAAGGCCTGGGACAGGAGATAAAGGAAATATTTATTAGAGCTTTTTTAATTTATTGTCAGAGGCACACAATTAAAATTTTAACGCAGCCATTTGCTCAGACTGCAGTACTACCAATAAGATATGTTTCTGAACCAATTAAGCCACATCTTTTGAAAAAAAAAGGAGAAAAAATGTAGTGCAAAAAAAAATGCTTTAGACTTCAGAACTTGGATCATAGTTGGAACATGTTATAATTATTATGCCTTAGGCGAGTAAGTAGTGGATACAGAAACCCCTGACTGATTAAACCTGTGGCTACTTAAGAATCAGTGTGAGTTTTGGTTGATTTCAGTAAGTTTTGTCATATTAAGTAATTAATCTAGACTAAACCTGCTGTGAGCCATCAAAAGTAAATTATTAAATGTAATAATGTAATAAGTGCTTTTCTGCTAAATCACCTTCAGACACATCAGTCACATATTCTTCCTACAGTAACTTTAATACACATTGCATGAGCCTAAAAATATATTTTTAAATCATGCCATGTCTCTTTTACTATTTCATCTCAGAGATTGGTTGACTTTATTTATACAAAGACATATTTCTTAATTCAGTGGAGATAGACTGGATGTTCTTGCGTCTATGTTTACTGTGAACCTGTAAACTGTAAAGCTAAGACACGCACTTCGATATTTTTTTATCATTTTCTATGAAAGTTGTAATTTTTCGGGAGTATCTCTCCAAGTGAATCAAGGGAAAAAAGAGCCGTGGCTACCATATGTATATGTTAAATGCTCACACACTCTACTGCTTATATACCACATCTTTCTGTGTCCATGTGAGTTTGTTCTCTTCTACTTACTTGTAAGAAAAACACCACTAGTCCTATTGTCAGGAGTTCCTCATTGTGCACGTTGAAATCTGACCAGATGATGTTCTCCGCAATAAGCACGTGGTAGATCAGGTATACAGCCCCTAAAACACAAAAGGTAATACTGTATACTTGCTACATTTAAAAATGCACCCATCCTGTATTTTAGGATAATTTCAGAAATAATTTATTCCACAGTAAAACAATATTTCCTAAATGTTCTTTCTTTGGTTACAAGCAAATATTGTTACGATATGGAATATATTTATTTTGAAAATACTGTGAGTGTGTGCACGAATGTTAGACAAGGTGTTTAGGTCTAGAAAAAAGCACTTGTATGAATGTGTGGGTGAACGAGGCTTGAGGGTAAAGTAAAAAAGCACTACACAAGTGTCAGTGCATTTACCATCAAATTTGGAATAATAAATATAGATTTTAAAATAAAATGTAGTGTGCTCATTTTATTGGATTTCTAACTAAGTAAAAGAAAACTGGAATAGATTGATAGTGGTGTGCTGTGCAGAATAGAAGGTTTAGTTTTACATATATTGAAAACAACAAATAAAGAATTCATCACAGCTGGAGAACATCCTCCGCAATCCATCTGCACCCCTGACATCTCAGAAATCTGTTTGTTCTCCAGTGAATATGGAGGATGAGCTTTTTCATCATGCATCCAACGGCGTTATGTTGGATGATAACGATATACTACAAGAGCGTGTGTAATTTTGCCAGCATGTTTTTTTTTTCTTCGCTCTTTGCGTCAATACAAACGTTGTTGGCAAATAATTACCTATCACCAATATCCTTAGAATGCTGCTGATGACAAACACAAAGTCTCTGAAACCTTCCAGTTGTGACAATGTGTCCTGTGGGGTAAGAGATGAAAAAGGATCCTCACTGATCATGTCAAATAAATAAGTCTCCTCATCATAAACATACAGGCTTGGAAAAGCTTAGCATCCAGCTGAAGCTCTGCTATAGAAAAACAGCAAACCTGCATGCGGTTGGTTGCTTGTATTGAATTTTCCCACCAGCACAAAGAAACAAGTAGGGAAGAGAAAATTCCAAGTCCCACGTAGATATAGCAGTCAGCGCCCTGTCTGTCCACAAATGATGTTACACGGACGTAGTAGTCAATTCCCAGGAGGCAGTAACCTGTTGGTCAAATTAGTCAGTCAATAAATGCACACCCAAACTTCATTTCTTTTTCTCTATCGGTGTATGCCTTTTCAACAATGCAATATTAAAGTAGATGTCAATGATTTCCCCTGGTTGTCAACTACAAAAGAAGGTAAATTCAGTTATCAATGCGATCATCTGGACAGTTTTTTAAACATGTAAAATGCCACAAAATTAAGACCAACAGGTTGGTTCTTTTACTTTCTGACAAAAACGAAAAATAACATCTGCTTGTACTGACTTATGTTTTTTCTACAGTTCTGTTTAGTCGCTGGCATCATTTGCCTTGCCTAATTTTTACAAAAGTGATTTTGTAGCTTCAATGTAACCAGATATGTGACTGATGTGAACCCCACAATTCTCTTTATATATAGACGTGGACAAAATTGTTGGTACCCCTCGGTTAACGAAAGAAAAACCCACAATGGTAACTTAAATAACTTTAATCTGACAAAAGTAATAATAAATAAAAATTCTATGAAAATGAACAAATGAAATTCTGCTACTGCTTTTCAACCATGCTTCAACATAATTATTTTAAAAAATAAACTCATGAAACAGGCCTGGACAGAAATGATGGTACCCTTAACTTAATATTTTGTTGCACAACCTTTTGAGTCAATCACTGCAAACAAACGATTCCTGTATCTGTCAATAAGACTGCTGCACCTCTCAGCAGGTATTTTGGCCCACTCCTCATGAGCAAACTGCTCCAGTTGTCTCAGGTTTGAAGGGTGCCTTATTTAGACGGCATGTTTCAGCTCCTTCCAAAGATGCTCAGTAGGATTTAGGTCAGGGCTCATAGAAGGCCACTTCAGAATAGTCCAGTGTTTTCCTCTTAGCCATTCTTGGGTGTTTCTAGATGCGTTTTGGGTCATTATCCTGTTGCAAGACCCATGACCTGCGATTGAGACCAAGCTTTCTGACACTGGGCAGCACATTTCTCTCTAGAATTCCTTGGTAGTCTTGAGATTTCATTGTACCCTGCACAGATTCAAGACACCCTGTGCCAGATGCAGCAAAGCAGCCCCAGAACATAACAGAGCCTCCTCCATGTTTCACAGTAGGGACAGTGTTCTTTTCTTGATATGCTTCATTTTTCCTCTGTGAACATAGAGCTGATGTGCTTGCCAAAAAGTTCCATTTTTGTCTCTCTGTCCATAGGACATTCTCCCAGAAGCTTTGTGGCTTGTCAACATGTAGTTTGGCAAATTCCAGTCTGGCTTTTTTATGTTTTGTTTTCAACAATGGTGTCCTCCTTGGTCGTCTCCCATTAAGTCCACTTTGGCTCAAACATCGACGGATGGTGCGATCTGACACTGATGTTCCTTGAGCTTGAAGTTCACCTTTAATCTCTTTAGACGTTTTTCTTGGATTTTTTGTTACCATTCGTATTATCCGTCTCTTTGTATGGTCATCAATTTTCCTCCTGCTTCTACGTCCAGGTAGGTTGGCTACAGTCCCATGGATCTTAAATTTCTGAATAATATATGCAACTGTAGTCACAGGCACATCAAGCTGCTTGGAGATGGTCTTATAACCTTTACCTTTAACATGCTTGTCTATAATTTTCCTTCTAATGTCCTGAGACAACTCTTTCCTTTGCTTCCTCTGG
>VUQJ01003823.1:1862-21725 GCA_015108635.1 Andinoacara biseriatus
AAAAAAAAAAAAAAAAAATTAAATAAATAAAAACATGGAGCACTGTGACAGGTATATTCTCCGAGTGAATATACCTGTCACAGTGCTGACACAAGCAACTTCTCTGGCTAATCCAGGCTGTGAGTACAAGACTTCATTACAATATTAACTACTCGGTTACATTTTCCATCCGTCTATTTCAATCTTCTATGTTGGTTTATAAAAAGAAGCATGAATGAAGATGTTAGTAATAGATAGACAAATGTCACATATCCTCAGAGGAAGGCCCTCTCTGTGTGAAGTATGCATGTCCCCCCCGTGTCTGCGTGGGTTTCCTCCGGGTACTCCGGTTTCCTCCCACAGCCCAAAGACATGCACTTACTGGGGTTAGGTTAATTGGCTACACTAAACTGTCCATAGGTGTGAATGTGAGTGTGGATGGTTGTCTGTCTCTCTGTGTTGGCCCTGCAACAGGCTGGCGACCTGTCCAAGGTGTACCCTGCCTCTAGTGATGTTACACCCAAGACAGGAAGATATGCCCACATCTCTCTGCATTACAATGCAGAGAAATGCAGATTTACTGCTGCTTGGCCTGAAGAGCCAGTTAATCTCCTGTTGAAACAGCGGCCCCCAGTGGTCGCAGTCAGCACTGCAGAGCCAGAACATCCAACTGGTAAGAGATGTCTATATTTACTCAGCCTGTGGAATCATTTAGAGATGGCTGAAGGGCAGGAAAGGGTTGTAACTGACTGCAGTAATATTTTTTTTTTTCATTCTCTCCATCACACTATATATTACTCTGCTGACTGAGAGGATAGCTCTGCTTTCACTCACTAAAACAATTCCTTGTGTGTTCTGCAGTGATGCGTTTATCATGTACGTCTCTCTTCTACTGAAAAAAATAGACTGAAAAGAGACATAAAATATGTGGAGCTGAAAGCGATAAAGGCAGAAACCTCTGGACAACTACGAGACAGCATCTCTTCATTTCCAGTGAAAACTAAATGAAGAGTGCAGCTGCATTTTTTTCAGCCTGCAGCAGCACCTAATGTACTGCATTACCTGCTGAATGTCACTGAGGAATATCAAAAGCAGCCCCAGAATGGTGACTTTATTTTGTGTCTCTACAAAAAATAAAACAAAAAAAGGGGGACCAGTGGCCTTTAATGCTGTGACTCTAAGCTCAGGGGCCCATTGTCTCATAATCTGTCCACAAGTGTGGAGTACAGAATCTGATAACATTATTCCTCATTAAATGTGGAGCAAAAATATGACTTTTCAATTAGCTACACAACAGAGAATAGCCACAAGCGTCAGCCAATGTATGAAGACAATTCTCGCAGGAAGATGGTTTTTGGGGCACTAATTCCAGATCTGTGTAAGTGTGAAGTGTCGGCATGTAACTGTTGTCATAGAGCCATGTGGCTGCAGCAAGAGCCACGATGAGTGGTTAAGTACCAGTAATTGCTTCCATTTATCCTCTTCAGACCTTTTGGGCATACATATAAAAGAAAGTGTTATTGTAGAGGTCCCCATGCATACACACACAAAGACACACAAGCTTCTTGTCTGGCCTACTAGTTTGAGCCAAGGGAGCCTCTTTTGGACTTTTCTGGGTTTATGGGATTCCAGGCTGGAAAGAAGCGTTGAGCCGGGAGCTCCCGGAAGGAGATTTGAGCTTTTGTGCCAAGAGTACATTTCTGTGTGACTCCTCGTCTTCTCCTAAAGACAATTATTGAATCAATGTCTGACAGTCGATTGCCTCGGCATGATTTCCTTTTATGCTCCAAGAAAGGTGAGAGTCGTGGCCATTTAGAGAAACAATAAACCTGTTTTTGTTCTCTTATTTAAAGCTGTTTGTTGACATTAACCTAAAGCTATCTGGCATATGCTATTAGCCAGAGTGACTCACTGCACAAGGAAAGCAATAGATTCACAGCTGGGGTTGGCCCGGCGGAAATGAATTTGAGCGCTGTGGCAGCTGAAGGTGTTAGCGTAACGCTACATCCAATGAGCTGAACATCTGATAATGAGATGTCACTGGTCATGATAATGGATTGTGTTCTGGCTTTTCCAAGTGCTGCTGTTATACATCACTTTGGCATGATGGAGCTGTGGAGCCTAATCTACAAAGAATATAATAAATATAATACACCTAAGTGAGCCGAACTTCTGTATCTATCACTCGGAAAAGCTATAAAAATTGATTTCTTGAGTTTTGTGTTTAAATTTTCATTACTAATGCAGTGAGGAGGAATCCTGCAGTTTATAAGTCTGAATGAGTTAGAGATAAATTACAAAGTGATGCTGTTTAAATATACCTGTTAACTCTGTGCTATTCTTTAAATGGCCAGTTGGGAAAGCAGCGAGTGACTGAAATCTGTGATTTTGAATTCAAATCAATCCACAGTTAAACTGCACTGCCGCATAACAACATTTTATCACTGACCCAATTTAAATTTAAATTTCTTTAAGTCTGGTAATTGATTTTCATACTGTAAAAAAATGTGGTCGTAAGGCCTTCAAGTTATTTATTTAAAAAGAATCTGCTGAATCTTTATCACTCAAATGGAATCAACACACTGAGTGACTGATATTAAACTGTGGTGAGCATGCATAAAAACTGCATTATTGAAATGCAGAGACTAAGGATGAGCATATAATCTATAGACATGAAAGCTTGTCTCACCAAAAGATAATTTGTAATTTGGTGTTTAGTTTGTAGGCACACAAGCCTAAAGGGCTTGATTTTTCTTCATTTAAATGTGTGTCCCTGACCACCCTATCTTAGACTTTTTAACCCATGTCCATTAAGTCTGTGAAGAATTAAGCCTGTCCAAGTCCAAAATGTGCAAGAACTTGAGGAGTCTCCTGAGAAACATTTGAATCCTTAATGTTCACTTTCTGAAATGTTGCAGTTCAGCAGCCATGAAATAAGGCCCACGTGTGCATTAGTTCGATATATATTTTTTTTTTTTAATGGATGCTACAGGATGTTGATTAAAAAAAACAAACCTGTCTGATATGACCGGGTATGTTGATCAGCTATTCCATAAACTTGTACTGAAGCTTTTTTTTTTTTTTACAGCATTTTGTGCCCTTTTCAGCTGCTGTTGATTAATCAGATTTTTATTTGTTTAATTTTAAAACAGGTCTGGGACCTGAACATAATCATTGCATTTGCAAAAGTATTTTCCCCTCATTATTTTAAATTAAAACAATTTATTTTTGCAATATTCTTAGTCCCATGTTTTCCTCTTAAAGACACAAGGGATGAAATCAAACATAGCAATAGAAATGAAACATGCCAGAAATAAATCCCCCTTTCTGTCATACTGCCATAATGCAAGGCATGCCAGCTTCAGTAATTTACATGAAATAATATGAAAATGCACAGACACAGTTTTAATTCTTATGAGTGAAAGATCAAGGCAGCAGTTTACTCTTCCCAGTATAGGGTTATTGGTGCAGCACTCAGGAGCCAGGTCTGGGGAGGGTACTCCAGGGAGAATGTCTAGTGGCCAGGCCTTAGCCCAAAGAGAAGACATGGGCCCGCCCTCCTGTAGGCCCATCACCCGCAGGAGGCACAGTAGGTGTCAGGTTCAGTGTGTGTCAGGCATCAGCCAAGGGCTGAGGCCCTGGCAGACCAATCCCTGGCTATTGGGGCTGGCTATTGGGACATGGAATGTCACCTTTCCGGTGGAGAAGGATTCTGAGCTGATGTGTGAGATTGAAAGGTACCAGCTATGGTCAGGTTCTCCTCAATGCATGGCCTGGGAACCAGTCACCCGGAGAGGGGCTAGACTCTGTTGCAGTCTGGTGTTGCTCTCCAGAAGTGGCAGGCTGGGGTGTGTATCCTTTTATCTTCTTGGTTGCTGTTTGTATGTTGGAGTTTGGCACCTTTCTGTTTATGCACCAAATGACAGTTCAGATTACCCAGCCTTGTTGAAGTCACTGGGTGCTCGAGGGTGCTCCATCTGGTGACTCCATTGGAGTACTGGAAGACTTCAGTGCTTACATGGGCAATGACTGTGAGATCTGGAGGGGCGTGATTGGGAGGAACAACCTACCTGATGCAAACCCGAGTGGAGTTCGGTTATTGGACTTCCGTGCAAACCACAGTTTGTCCATAATAATAATAATAATGTCCATAAATGCATGTGGCACTAGGACACCCAGGGTGATGATTGATTTTGTCATCATATAATCAGATCTGCAGCCGCATGTTCCAGACTCTTGGGTGAAGAGAGGAGCCGAGCTGTCAACTGATCACCACCTGGTGGTGAGTTGGATCAGATGGCTGTGGAGGATGCTGGACAGACCTGGTGAACCTAAGTATATCATGAAGGTGTGCTGGGAACAGAGGCCCCAGTTCACTAGATCCTCAATTCCTACCTCTGGCAGAACTTCAACAGCATTCCAAGGGAGATTGAGAACATTGAGTCCGAATAAACCATGTGCCATACATACATCCATGTGCCATGAGCCTCCATTGTTGAGGCTCCTGCATGTAGCTGTGGCTGCAAGGTGGTTGGTGCCTGTTGTGGTGGCAATGCCTGAATCAGATGGTGGGCAACGTAGGTGAAGGAAGTCATTAAGCTGAAGAAGGAGTTCTATCAGGCTTGGTTAATTCAGTTCAATTAATTTCACTTTTGTTTATTTAGTTGCCTCAAGACATTTTATATTGTAAGGTAAAGACAATAATAGAGAGAAAATGACAACAAACGACCCCCTATGAGCAAGCACTTGATGACAGTTGGAAGAAAAAACTCCCTTTTAACAGGAAGAAACCTAAGGCAGAACCAGGCTCAGGGAGGGGCAGTTGTCTGCTGTGATTGGCTGAGGGTGAGGGGAGCCTGTGGGACTTCGTAGGAAACTGATGGGTACCGGCAGGCCAAGTGGAACAGGACTTGGACAGTAGCTGAATCAAAATCTCTGGTGTGGGAGGAGTTTGGTGGAACCATGGAAAAACACTTTTAGACTGCCTCGAAGCAATTCTCGGTGTTGGACTCTGCCAGGCCTGCCCTTTGTCACCAATTTTGTTCATAATTTTAATGGATAGAATTTCTAGTCATAGCCAAGTGGCGGAAGACCTCTAACTTGGTAGCATCAGAATCTCATACTTTTTGCAGATGATGTGGTCCTGTTGGCTTCATCAGGTGGTGGCCTTCAGCTCATAGTGGAATTGGTTTGCAGCCAAGTGTGAAATGGTGGGTATATGAATTGGCACCTCCAAGTCTGGAGTGGAATGCCCACTCTTATGGTCTTACTCATGATAGGCAGTGTAACACATGACCTGTACATGGGGCAACTTTGATACAGCTGAGGAGCCTGAACACATTCCTCACTCAAAGTTTAACCCTTTAACGCTGGGTGATCGCCGCTGAAGCACCGGTTTCCTGCCCTTGCTAACGGCAGTCAGCTTTTTAAGATGTAGCGTATCAGCGGGGAGTCGGCTGAACAAAGGAACGTTGATCAGCTGGCTTTTTACCGTAACTCCGCTACTGTTTGTCCTATTGGAAAAATTCAAATGGTTTCTGAAAGCTCGGAGAGTGCACTTTGCAGTTATATAGGGGTATTACGGTATTTGTTGCCAGAAGTTGGCAAACGGTGGTACCTTTTAAGTATTTTCTGCTACAGGAAGCCCCAAGGTTGACAAATGGATTGGGGCTGTGACTGTAAAAATGTTGCTCCTTCACCCTGAGAGGAGCAACAGGCTACTGATCTTAACTGAAATCAAGAACAGAGTTTTGGATCTTAGCAAAAGAAAAAAATGAGTCCCAAGAGTCAATAACTGAAAATGGCCCTGTAATGTGTTTAACAGCATCATGGTGATTCATGCAGTGAATAGACTGATCTTTCCATGGAGTAGTGTGTCTGCTCCTCTCTTTCAGCCCATCCTAGCAGCTGCACCATCATCTACAAAGTAAAAAGTCACATTTCTTCAGATGTGCCCTGGATATCACTGCTTTCTAGCAGGATGTCACAGGTAGTAACCCCAATCCAATAAAAAAGTTGAAAGAATACACTGCAGCTCTCACCTTCATTGGAAATTAAAATTTAGATGATCAATTATTTGTTTGACACTAATTCGTAGTAGTAATAATTGTGGGACCAAGAACCTAGAACCAGGAGTCCCCTGATACCTACTGACAGTGAAAACTCCAAAAGTTCATTTCGACCCACGCATACTTACACACCTTTGGTTTTACACTCTCAAGCTGACTCATGGTTTAACCTTTGCCTTTTAGGCTTCCAGCATCTGTGAATGAAACATAATTAATTAATACTACTCCTAAAAGTTATTTATACAGTAACATTCAAAGTGAGGACTTCACAAATGCAGCTGTAATATTCCAAATATCACTTAAAATTGTAACAGGCAACAACAAGGCAATAACATCATCATTGTATTACCATTTAACATTTAACATGCCGTTGAAAGTTCAAAACATTCAGTATACAGTTTCATAAAAGTTGGTCTTCTGTGGTTTCATCTTAGGATTTATAGAATTCCACTATAGAAACCTGTCCAAGTACACCAAACTGACTGCAAGCAGGAACTCCCTCATGCATCCATATCAAGCTTGCAGCTGTTGCCAATTAATGTTTGTGAGGTTAGGGCAGAGGTTGGACGCTGCAGCTGAGCAAGGGTCAGTGGACTACATTGTGGACTGGAGCCTTTCCCAGAATGGGAATTCCTAGATGATTTGGTTTACAGAAAATCCAAACATGCATGTTTTTGGAGAAAAATGAATAAATATAAGGTCAAATGGTAATTATCATGGATCGTGGACTAACATTCGAAAAAAGGAGGAGGGTGTGCATTTCTATGGGATGGAGCTACCTGACAATGTCCAGAAAAAAGTAGCGCGGGTTCATCAGTCACGACACTGGTTGCATTGTGCAGCAGTACTGGAAGTGTGAAACAAATAACTAATAAAATATACTGTGTGAAGACAAGGTTTTAATCTGCCTATCCTTTGGCTAGAGTAAACCTGACCGAGACAGGAAATGAAAGACCAAACTGTCGTGTGACACTAGCTAATTACTGTTTGTAAAAGTACAGCTGGTCATAATAAATTACCTACTCAATCAATTAACTCTTTAGTAATGGCTTACGATGAGTAAGTAAACAGCAGCTATACTGGATTTAGTTTTATTTATAGACTAAGTTATTTATTTATCAAGACTTGGCTGATAGTCTTGGCTGAGACTTGGGCTGCTTTGGAGACAAGGAATTGCATTTCCTGACTTGCTGGTGGATTTGGTGGCCTCCCCACCGGTGAGTACTGCTGATGTGTGCAGTGGATATATTCATCCTGAATGATCTGGTTCAGTCCAAAGACCCGGATTTCTTGTTTGTGACTGAAACATGGCAGACTGAAATGGATCACGGCCCCCTCATTAAACTGTGTCCTAAGGAATATTCATTTCTCAGCGCACCTTGTTTTTTGGGATGTGGTGGAGGCCTTGATGCAGTTGTTAAAAACCCCTTCATGTGCCGCTGTGTGAGCACAGAAACCTCTTCATTTGAGCTCCAGATTATTAAAGTTGGAAGAACTCTTCCGTCTTACTGTAAGTTAATATACTGTCCACCTGGCCCATGATCCTTGTTTTTCAGTGTTCACTGATTTCCTGACTTTGACCTTCAAAATGTTGAAATTTTTTATTGTGGGCGATTTTAACTTCCACACTGATGATGCTACAGATAAATTTGCAGCAAAATTTATAAGTCTGATGGAATCTTTTAATTTTACTCAGCAGTTACTCAGCACCACCCACAAAAACTGACATGTTTTATATCCCGTTTTTACTCTGAGCCTGAACATTGACTCTCTTTATTCTCAGAACATTTTTATTTCTTATCACGTGTGCATCCCTTTTAAATTGATTTTCTGATTCGAATCCTGTTACTGGTCATGATATAATTTCTTCTCCTATTTTTAATCTTGTTTCTGCAGATAAATTTTCTGCTGTTTTTAACGTTGATGATGCTTTTTTCTGAACAAAGATGTCAAATGAATAAGATGTTAAATTTCAGTCTGGGTTTCATCAGATGTACTCTACCAATACAGATGCAAGTGAATACTCAGTCCTTGTACTTTTGGATCTCTCAGCTGCTTTTAACACAATTGATCGTGGTATTCAAATAGAACTTGGGAGAGTATCTCTGGGTCAGCTCTTGGCTGGTTTTTTTCCTATCTCTCTCACAGGAGCTTTTCAGTTGCTTCTGCTAATTTTGTGTCCACCCCCCGTCTTGTGGTGTGCCTCAAGGTTCAGTTGTGGGACCTAGCCTGTTTGTTCTATATACTCCCACTTGGACACATCCTGAATAATTTTGAAGCCATCTCATACCATATTTATGCAGATGATATTCAGTTGTTCATGTCTTTCAAGCCTCTGAATGTAGACAAATTATATGTTCTTCAAGACTCTGTTCATGTTATAAAGAACTGGATGGCAGCGAATTATCTGTCTGTGAATACACAAAAAACCCTGACAACTTTGTTCCCACAGTAATTGAAAATCTTGTACTCTTTCATCTTTAGTTTTCCCCACTGTGAGAAATCTGGGTGTTACCTTTGGTCAGGTGTTCAGCTATGAAAAGCATGTTGGCTCTCTTGTACAAACCTGTGTTTATCATCTGTGGAGCATTGCCCATCTTAAATATATTGTGTCTCAAAGTGAAATGGAAATGGTTACACATCCCTTTACTTAATTTCACCTTGAGTATTCGAATTCGTAATTCCTCTGCCTGAGCCCCACACGGTCAGGTGCCTCCATATTATCAGCAAGCTATTACAACCATACAAAGATCTCTGCAGTCTTGTGATCGGTACTTGTTGGCTGTACATAGATCCAAGTTAAAGACAAAAGGTGACTGTGCTTTTGAGGTTGTGGTCCTGAAGTTGTGGAACTCACTTCCACTGGATTTAACACCTGTGGACACTGCTGATACCTTTAAAAAGAAACTGAAGACCCACCTGTGCAGGCTTGCTTTTATTAAGTTTTATCTATTTATACAGTTTTAATTGTTGCTCTTTATTCTGCATTGTAAAGCACTTTGTGAATTCTGTTGTTGTAAAGCGCTCTATAAATAAACTTTACTTACTTAGACTCTTGCTTTCTGCTTAGACAAAAAGCCTTTGTGAGTCACAGAGATGAACCAACACACTTGGTGGTCCAAGTCTCTGTGTGACACCCCAGTCAAAGTAAATCATTATCATTTCATGTTTATTCCGAAATATTTTGTCAATACTCAAACAGTGTTGTTCATTTGAGCATCGTTAGTGGGCTAACAAAGGTCACATGTTTAGATTTACATAGACAGATTTACATAGTCCCTTCCTGCCAGTTCCCCTCGCACATGAATATCAGCCAAAAATATACTGTTATATGTTTATTCTTTGTCTCACACCTCTCCCCTGCTACATGCTCAGGAAAAAAGTCTCTGGATCCTCCGCTTGGCTCCCTGTTCACCTCAGTGGTCCTCCTCCATGTGTAATCATTAAGCAGCTCCCCACACACCACGCATGCTACAGCTAACAAGGGAAGCATGTACATGCTGGCTATTAGAGTCAATTAAAAACATGTCTGTGTGTTGTTTCCTTTGAATTTGTGTGTTTTTGACCTTTGTGCATGCAAGTGGGTGGCAAGGAAAAAAGAAAGTCATGCGTAGAAACATTGCACAATGACCCAAATGTGTGCGTGTCGCACACATGATCTCAGTTATTTCGCTCCCTCTTGATCATACACACAGAAAGGCAGTGAACATGTTGTTTTGTTCAGTGTCACCATGGAAATGAACAGTACCAACATTCCCACTGGTGGAGAACGTGTCAAACAGCTGACAGAGAGCAGGCTCGCCTTGGAGTGTGTCTGTGTGCAACCAAGTGACAAATATGGATAATGAGCTGAAGCACTTAGAGAGATAACGACTTGTTGAAGTAGTTTGGTTGCTTTTCTTAAGCTTTATCCATCTTGGGAGGATCATTTATTTAGCACATAAATTGTCTAAATCAGTCATTCCCAAAGTCAAGAGGGCTGCGGCCCACTTAAAAAACAGAAAATCCCACGGGGAGTCAAAAAAACAAACAACACAGGCTGTTGGCTATAAATTGCTAATGCTATCCAGTCAAACGCTAATGCCAACATTTGACCCACCTGCCACTGGGAGACAATAGAAGTAAATTTAGGTAATCAGTAATATCAGAAACTAAACACCTCCTATTACCAGTTTTAATTCACATTTTATATAAATAAATACATTTATATAATAACGTAACTATGCATCAAACTGAATTTCTGTTATTACGGCGGTCATCCTGCAGTGCTTTCAGGGCCCACCAGGGGGCCACAGCCCACACTTTTGGAATCACTGGTCTAAATTGATCACAAATCAAAAAAAACCAAACATCATTATGGAAAGCTGTTTCATTCATAATGAAATACATAAATAAATAAATACTGCTATTGATAAATTATTAATTAATTAATTTCATTATGAATGAAACGGCTGTCCATACATCATCTCTAGAAATGGAAAAAAGCAAAAGAAAAGGGCTGTAAAAAAATGCCCTTTTTTTTTTTTTTGTAACATGTTACAATAACCCAGGTAGACTTGACTGCAGCCAGCCATGTTGAATTTAAACACATTTTGTATCAGTCCTTTCCATCATCACAGTGTATATATAGATAGAGAGATAGAGAGATAGATAGATATTTTTTTATTTGCACATAACATCTGTGACAAGACTCTAAAATACACCCACAAGGATGCGTAAGCCTGATTCAGTGCCAAAAAGTTTGAAAACTTTAAGTGAAATAAGAATTATTGGTACTTAAATAATATGAAAGTTTCCTTACAGTCCTTGGACTTAGTACAGCTCATTAAATGAAGGTTGTTCATTTGAAAGAATTGAGAATCATTTCAAGCAGATGAATGAGTACATTGACAGCACAGCAGCAAAAGTCCTGTTTTCTTTATAAAGCAGTGTTTGGATAATGTAGACTCATTAAAGATAGGATTGCCTTTGTTATTGAAATTTTTTGTTTGTTTGTTCTTAAATGAACAAAAATGACCGACATTATGTCAGTTTATTCTTCACTTTGTAAAGCACCTATAATACAGCGTGCAATGGTAGACTAGATTTAAAATGAAAAATCTAAACTAAAGGAAATGTGATGGTGTGGTTTAGCACTGGCACTCGATAGTAATAAAATCCTGTGTCTGCATGGGTTCTCTCTGGGTACTCAGGCTTCCTCAGTCCAAAGACATGCATGGGGTTAGGTTAATTGGTGAGTCTAAACTGACCACAGGTGTGAATATGAGTGTGAATGGTTCTTTGTGTTAGCCCTGAAAGAGATTGGCAACCTGCCCAGGGTGTACCCTGCCTCTCGCCCTATGGTAGCTGGGATAGCTACCTGAATTGGATAAGCAGAAGAAAATAGATGGCTGGAAATTTAAAATAAATAAACACGCCCAAAATGTTTCAACATTTGGCGGTGGTGAGAGACTAATTCACACATAATCTGAGACAGCAAGAAGCCACCGATCAGAAGATTTAAGATGTCTCTTGGTGATCTCACAGTGCAATAATCTTAGAATAAAATGAGGAATCCTAAGATCAGCCTGTGTTTAATGGAAACCTGGTGCAGAGAGGCTGTTAACAGGAGATGTATAAGAACCATGTGCTGTTTTAATGGGTGCTTACAAAGATGCAACTAAGTGAGCAATATTGCTTAACTGAAATTAGATTCTGCAAACCACTGAAAATTTGTGAAAAACTATTGACTAAGCAGACAACAATATGAGGTCTTACTTTTATTGTGTAGAGGCTCTACTGGAAAGTCTTGGCACAGCTTTGGTACTTAAGCTGAGCTGTTAGTTAACACAGTGATATGATCTCTTGGAAATGCTGTGTTTTAAAAAGCCGGTAACTGAAAATGATGGTAAATTGGCAAATTTAAAACATTTACCGAAACTGTTGCAGGGCAGTGCCTCTGCTGTGTTACATGTTACAGAGTACATGCATAATGATAATAAGATGATGCAAGCAAAGATCTGAGCCATTTAATACTGACTGAAATTGCATGTGTTGAACTCACAATTAAAATCTATTTTTTAAAATTTCATATGAACAGAAAATTTGAAATTTAAGGTATGCAATTTGTGATCCACACAGTAGAATCCAACGTTAATAATCATTTCTTATTTGAAAACTTAGCCAAATAAACTTTGGATGGATTATAACTCAAGTTGCTATTTGGAGAGTTTTTGAAATAGAGATATATAAATGGGAGAGAGCAGACACTCGAGACTGTAACACCACATTGACCAACCTATGCACCACATGGATTGACTATAACAAAATCTATGACTCAATGCCTCACACATGGATCCTGGAATTCCTAGAACTGTACACGATCAACAGGAGCCTAAGAGCCTTCATCAAGAACTCAGTGGGAATGTGGAAAAAGGTTAGAGGCCAACTTCAAGCCAATGGCACAAGTCACCACAAAGTGCGGCATTTACCAAGGAGATGCTCAGTCCCCACAGCTGTTCTGCATAGGCCTAAATCCCCCCAGCCAGACCAACCATTAGCCACCTCCTCTACATTGACAATATCAAGCCATATGTCAGGAACGAGACATTGATTCAAAAATTTTTATTACAGAAATTAGAGTGTGCCATAGGTATTAAAGGTACTGTGCTGCAGTGGTTTGAATCATATATTTCTAATAGACTCCAATTTGTTCATGTCACTGAGGATCAATGCTATTTACATTATTTATCTTTTTCTATTAGGCAGTATTAGGAAAGGCATTCCATACATTTTCATTGCTATGCAGATGATACCCAGCTTTATTTATCCATGAAGTGAGATGACACACATCAATTAGTAAAACTGGAGGAATGTGTTAAAGACATAAAGGCCTGGATGACCTCTAATTTCCTGCTTCTAAATTCAGATAAAACTGAGTACTCGGCCCTAAAAATCTTATGGACATTATTATGTTCGAACATGGTGTCCGTTATGGACAAATTGTGGTTCGCACAGAAGTCCAATAACAAAACATTATTCGGGTTCAGATTGGGCAGACCGTTCTTCCCAATCACGCTCCTCTAGGTCTCACTGTTATTGCCCACATGAGCATTGAAGTCGCCCAGCAAAACGATGGATTCACCAGATGGAGCCCCTTCCAGCACCCCACCTAGTAACTCCAAGAAGGGTGGGTACTCTAAACTGTCATTCGCCGCATAAGCGCAAACGACAGTCAGGACCCGTTCCGCGGCCCGAAGGCACAGGGAAGCAACCCTCTCGTCCACCAGAGAAAACTCTGACATACAGGCAGAAAACCGGAGGGGTTATAAGTATACCCACCCCAGGTCGCCACCTCTCCATAAGGGCAACTCCAGACTGGAACAGAGTCCAGCCCCTCTCCAGGAGACCCTGTTCCAGAGCCCAGGGCGTGCAGTGAGGTGAGCCCTACGAGGCGTCATAGGGGTCGGGTGCAATGTGTGTTGGGTGGTTGCCAAGGCCAGAGGCCCTGGCGGACCAATCCTCGGCTATCAAGACTGGCTATAGGAACATGGAACGCCACCTCTCTGGTAGGGAAGGAGCCTGAGCTAGTGTGTGAGGTTGAGAGATACCAGAATTTTCCTATTATTTTGAAACATGTGAAATATCAATAAATCATAAAACAGACCGTTACTGCAGATCCAAGATTCCAAGTCTTCAGAATTTTATGTTGAGGAATATTATTTTTAAATTGATCCACAACTTGTAGATGCAGGGTTTTTTTGCAGATACTTCTTTCTCTCTAAGATGTTCTTTTTTATACCTATCATTTTCTGACCTGTTGCCAAATAACCTAATTTGTTGCAAATCCATCCCCCAGCTGTCTCTTTAGGCTGCAAAAACATTCTTTTTTTCTTGATTATGTTTCTTACAGTTGTACTTTGCAGTTTCTGGTAATTGGGTAACTCGGTTTTAGACAACAGAAATTATGCAAGGCTTTAAAATAAAAACTCACTCAGATGTAATTACTTGGAAGAGGAAAATGATCTGTTTGAGAGATTAAAGCATATTGTTGGACAGAGCCTCTTGAAAACCCTGAAACTAAACACTTTTTAATGACTGTTGAGAAAATTACCATTTGTTCTTTTCCAGTTATTGTTTACGGAAATCCCTCATTCCAATGACGGTATTTACTGTGTAACTATGGCACAATGACTGATTGAGAAATAATTTTAATAAAAAACTTGCACATAGTTAATTCTCAATGAGATATTAAAAAGAGTAGATGCAGTAGTAACTGATGGTAGATTTCTTGTTAAACTGGACTATTGGTCATTATTGACTTGAGCTTAGCTTTTTCCATTCATTCATTCATCATCCATCATCCATCCATCCACTTCCTGTTACTTTTCTATCTCCTGTGGTTTCAGAGCCAGCCACTCTCACCTGCCCTGCAGTGTTTCTTCCATCTGACTTCCACCTTGTCACTCGTTGACCACCCGATTCTCACCTTGCCTTTCTTGCTTCTTATACTGCACTGCTGGTTAACTGCTTGTTAATGAAGCCTACTAAATAAGGAGCAGTTTTAACTGGTCTGGTGACTATGTTGTGCTAATTTACAGCATATACTCTATAACCTAATATATTATGGTTTGCATAGCTCTAAAGGACAAATGTAGTTTGTCTGAAAAGTGACACAAGTGCTTAAGTGCCTTAAAACTGCACATTTGAAGCACTTCTTTTGGCAAAAATAAGTCTGATTGTAGTCTATGGAAAATGACCCTACATGCCATCCACTCTCTGACCTCCGTATCTAGTTTTCTAATGAGTTCATGGCTCAGTTGCTAATTTTAAATTTTAATAAATATAATATGATGATTGTGCATTGCAGACACCAGTTGCCTAATGCATGCTTGAGCCTTCACAATAGAAGGCTAATGTTCACAGCTATCTTTTATATGAAATCTATGCTTGTTGGCTATAAAAAAAAAGTACATTGGTAGGTAGGCTGATACAATAAAAAATTTCTCATTGAACAGAAGTCATGACAGCTACCCAGTAGTTAATGAAAGATATCTCCTGAGTGAGGCAGCGTGACCAAGTGGCAATACTGCGGTATGGACGTCCCTCTTCCTGTCACTGCTCTGCAAACTAAGGTTACAAAGGATGGGCAAAGGGGAAAATGGCATTTCTGAGATGATTTGGCTTCCCTTTGGCACAATAGGCAAAAGTGGAGATGTTGCCTTTTTTCAATGACTTCAGAAAACAAGTAAAATAAAAAAATGCAGCGCTAACTTCTCTGAAACTGAAAATTTCTGTTGTTACAGCAACAACCGTAATAATTTAAATAAATTAAAACTAAAAACACACAAAATATATAAAAAACAAAAAGATAAATTTGAGTATATACATGTAAATTCTTGTGACTACAATTAAGGCAGTGGCTGTGAGTAACTGAGGAATTCAATTAGTTTGCTTTGGAAATTGAAGCAAAATCGCCACTTATTTGTCTCGTCTCTCCGTCTCGTCATGCGCATCCCTCATTGCCTTCTAAAGTGTGAAGATGTCTCAGATTAAAGGCTGACACGAGAACTCACTGGTGTTTTTTATCGGATGTTTTAGCAGGACGCCTCTAAAGTATATTTAGCGCCTATCTACATGTTCCACCACCAACTCCTACATCATCAGTGGTAGTCTGTGTGATACAGTTGCATTTGATGTGTGGATCATATCCTCCATGCTGATTAAAAAAACGCCAGCAAGTCAGGACCCTTTGGGACTTGGTATTACTCTTTAGCAGCTGAAAAACACAGATCCTGTCAGTGTAGTCACTATTAATAGCAGAATTGTCTCAAGACATGCAGCAATACAGCAATAAAGGCAGAAAAGAAGACTGAAAGCTAGTAAAGGTGGATGTAAATAATGCTGGATTAAAAAGTTTTCTAGATTTAAGATAAAGTCTCTTTCAACAGCAGAAATCTGCAGCTTTAATTGCTGTTGCAACTAAATGCTCAGATGTGATCAGCTTCTGCTTCAACTGCCTTAAACTTCCACAAGTGACTGAACTGGAGTTTGTGCAGATAAACTATGAAGGCAGAAATGTAATGAATGTTGACCTTTCAAGCGGAGTTCAAAGAAACGAATTCTTTGAGCCCTTTCTTAGTTTATTCGCAGCATACAAGAGCCTAAGCTAATATTATAAAAAAAAAAAATCATGTTCACGACACCATGAAACTGGGTTGTGCGCGTGTGTCTACAGCGGTAGCTCCCAAAGTCAAGAGTGTTGCATTCCCCCATAAAAACACAGACTGGTGACTACAAATTGCTAATACTAGTTTAATGTAAAGTGCTAATCCCAATATGAGACCCATTCGCCACTAGGACGCAAACTTCAATGCAAGAGCAGTAAATTTAGGTCAGAGTAATGAGTAACATCACAAACTAAACACCTTCTATCGCCATTTTTCATTCACTTTTTATATAAATAAATACATTTATATAAATATGCAACTATGCATACTTGCAAGCAATTTCAAATTGAATTTCTGTTATTATTGCGGCCCACTAGCAGTACCTTCGTGGCCCACACTTTGGGAACCACTGGTCTAAAATAGAATAGAATAGAACAGAATAGAATAGATTAGAATAGAAAAGCTTTTATTGTTGCTGAGAAAACAACGTTAAGAACAATGTTAAAACAGTGAAATGCAGATTAGCGTTTCACTTTTAGGTCTACAGTACGGGTCTTTAATTCCCAACACATCCTGCAGCCCATGTCAGTACACATACCCAGCACCATTTTCCCCATTTAAATCTGAGTGTTTTCAGTGTTCCTTTAAATTTTTAAACAGTATACAGTATAAACCAGTATACATAAAAAGCTAGGCCTCTGCTGGAGGACCTGAGTGGATTGGCATAATATCTTCAATAATAAAATGTTTGTTTGACTGCAGCCTCCTCTTTGTCTGTGACTGTTTACTGCATCTGCTGTGCTTTTGTTGGCTTTGGTTTCCAATCTTTGTGTGAGAGTCTGTGTTTGCAGGAGAGATGCTCATCTGTCTTCTAGTGCGTTTTTCTCTCTCTCTCTTGTTATTTTCTCCCTGTAAATGAATAAACAATTATTTATGAAGCTACTCACAGTAATAATCATTCTCTGTAGTTTCTTAACACCCCCACCAAACTAAATACAATTTGACTGAGCACATTATAAATCAACACAGCGAAGCAGTCAACTGACAGAAAACAGAAAACATCATTGGACTTCACCCCTTCTTCTTATGTCTTTATTCTATCTCTCTTTTTGCTTGTCACAACAGTCCATCCAGATAAATACTGGCATTTGTAACGTTCAGCCAGCCAGCACAAATGAAATGGATTTACTGTACAAAGAACTCTACAATCAATTATGCTAAAGGTTCTGAAATTTGATTTTAGATTTTGTAGAAACCCATAAACATCAATAGATGCCTCGATTCTTTCCTAGTAAGCTGCCTTCAGCTCTTGCTCCTTCCAGAATCACTGCTTCCAATTTAGTCTTCAGTCAGACGAGTGCAGCTCATCTATATTGGAGTAATTTTCTAATCCATATTGTGGCAAGAACTACTCACCTAAAGGAAAATGAAAGTCCATCATTACTTTAAGAAATAAAGGTCAGTCAGTCTGAAAAACTTCAAGAACGTTGAACGTATCCTGAAGCAGCTCCTGGCGATGGAGCTGCGTCAGATGACCTGGCCTCAGCAATCAGCTGATCTAAACCCAAATGAGATGGTTTGGAATTAGTTGGACCGCAGGGTTCTCAGCACCTCTGGGAACTCCTTCAAGACTGTTGGAAAACCATTTCAGGTGATGACCTCGTGAAGCTGATGGAGGGAACGCCAAGAGTGCGAAACTGTGATCAAAGCAAAAGGTGCCGACTTTGAAGAATTTAAAATCTAAAACATATTTTTGGTTTGTTTAGCACTTTTTAGTTTGATATATGATTCTTTATTTGTTCCTTCATAGTAGTCCAAATCACATAATCATTCATGCAGCTGAGCTTCTTTAACAAAAGTCTTAATGCATCTTTATAAACCACCTTCAATCTCTGGAGGCTGGATTTTTTTTTTTAAATAATTGCACCATCAGTGTGCCGTATACAGTGAGGCACAATATGATCTGAACAATTCAGTTTAACTTCATCAGAGCAATATCCAAATATCCGAGATAAAACATTAGCTTGAGCATATTTTATCTTCCAATACGCAGATAAAAAAGTTTAACGTGAGTGTATAAAGATTTAAAGTAACTGTGAAGTATCCTGTACAGAGCCATAAAATGATTGAAATCAAAGCAAAATGAAGTTTTTCTTTGTGTTTGTTTGTTTTTGAAATATACTAAGCAACTTTGTTACAGTATTGAGGGTAAATATAAACAACATTCACACAGTGACTCTTACATTTTGTCCATCTTTTCCTATTATTGTTTAATGTTCTTGGAGAGATGGTTCCAGCTTAATTCAAAGCTATAATTGCCCTTTAAGGTGAATGTTTAAAGATGAGGCACTCAGGTGATCAGTAAATTTAGCTTCTTTTTTTGTTTTAATAATTACTGTAATCACAATAATCATCATTATTTTGGCCCAATTCCAGTCTGTCCCCTAGACTCTCCAACTGAGTAATGAGTGTAACTCTGTGTGATATGTGTCATATTTATGGCTAATGAAGGGTCTCTTAATTCAAGTGTAAGGTGGCAATCCCCTCACCAAATGGGAATTTGGAACACACACCTGGACACTCCAGACCACCAAACTGTAAAATGTCTTCTTTTGTACTAGTGATCATCAGGTAGGAACATTTGATTAGAAGGTCACAGTTACTATTTACCTTATTAATTTCTTGTGGAAGCCATAAGGGTGTACTTATTTTTTATGAATTGAATTAACTGTTTAATTTCACCAGACCTGTTGAATCAAGAAATCACTTAAATAGAACCTGTCTGACAAAGTGAAGGAGACTCAAAGATCTCAAAAATCACCACATCCTCCCACAATCTGATTAATGGATGCGAAACAAAGTCGTTGACAGGTTTCGGGACCCCAGCGAACAACGGTTATCCACAAATGGAGAAAACTTGGAACAGCGGGGAACCCTCCTGATGAGTGGCTGGCCTGCCAAAAATAATAAATAAATGCTTCAACCACTCATCCAGGAGGTCACCAAAAGAACCCAGAAAAAACATCTCAAGAGCTGCCGGCTTCACTTGCCTCAACTTAACTTAATGTCATTAAGTTAAGGTGTTATTATTATTAAGGCAATATTATCATTTAAGCTAAGCTTTCCCACTGCCCACCCGGCTGCAGTGCGCCTCACACCGAAGCAAGCGCTCCTGCTGGTCCAGTCCCCGCCTCCCTCTCAGCAGCTCACTACAGGTAATCCCATTCACCTGTGCACCTCACTGCTCTCACAGCTGCCACCAAAGACACCGCTGGTACAGTAAAAATGTTGATTTAAATAAACAATATTCTGTGGATGAAAGTAGGATGAAGTTAAAGTTCATTGTTTAGAAACTTTGATTGTTTGAGAAATATTTGGTAATGAGTTCTCTGCTTGCATTCAATAAAACAATTGGCTTAAAATGATAGCATTCTGTTTAAAACCCGTCTATTAAATGACTGATTGCCATTTATGGATAACATGTAAGTTAAACATGTTTATTTGATTAAAATGCTATAAATATTTAAATGTGTATCTAAGTTAAAATTGTTCAAAATTAATGAACTTTGTGAATTGGGAAAAATGTAAATTTTTTACTAAAGGTTGTAACTTTATCAGTTACATAGTTTAAAACAAGAAATCTTGGATTGTTACAATTTGTAGTGTTT
>VUQJ01003827.1:9810-21417 GCA_015108635.1 Andinoacara biseriatus
CTGACCATAGACATATGGAACCATGCAGGGGTTCAAACCAATAATGTTTTTTTCAACTAAGATATTTTGCTGGTCAAATCTGGTTGATATTACTGTGGTTTCAGTTGGTTTTGGAAATTTTTGGAAATCTAAAAAAAATGCTGTGGGAAAGTTATGCAGCAAGAATTTGAACTGTCACTGGCCCATTTTTTCAAATGTTTAATGAATGTATTTTGTTTTCTGCAGCGTTTAAAGCTATTTTTTCCCTCAAGACTCAGTGACAGAAGCTCTTTAATGAAGATGAAAATTCAACTAATGAACCTAATGATTTTTATTTTTAAGTTCTTGAGTATTTCAACATAATATTTTCACACTGACGTTGTTTATTTGGCCAGTGACTGAAAAAATTGGTGTGATTTTATGCTTAAAACACTAGCATATTTATTAATATGTGCATGGGAACGTTCTTAGCCTGCACAAAAAACATGTGCGTATGCAAAATTACCGTCAGATTTATCATATGCACACACTGGCCTATTTTGTTCTCACCACCATGCATATAATAGTAAATCAGAGTCATTCTCTCCAACAGGTTTGTGCAATCTGCATATAATCTGCATACTATCATTTCTCTATATAAGGAAACACATTTACCTCCAGGTGAAGCAGAGAAAGGGTTTTATTGGGTTACACCAAATGTCTTGACTTGACATTCACACTCTTTATCTCCAAGTCATTTTTCAAAATATTTAGATATAAAAAAAATATAGTCATACAATATCCCATTTAGCTGGGGCACATGCAAGTAGCTCAAATTCAAAAGTCAAACCATGTCAAACATCGGCCTTAACCTCTTTTTATGAAGAGTGATGGTGTTCCTCTTTGACCCCGCAGAGGACCTTCAGGGGTCATACCTATTAGGAGGGGTTTTAAATGCTTTCTGTTATTCATTCTGTCTGTAATTAAAGCTATAAATTACCTGGTAATTGTGGCAGGGTGTTAATGGTGGCTTTACAGGGCCTATAACATGCAGGTGCTGCCTTTAGGCACACAATCTTGTCAGACATTTATTTACAAAAACTAATGTAAATAAATAATCACTTATATAATCACTGTGTTTCAATATTTTTAAATGTTAATCATATTTTTATTCTAAGGAAACTGCGACCCTACTATATTTAGCACTAATGTAGAGTGGCAGAGAAAGAAAAAAAATTACAATATAAAAATTGTAAATAAAAGAAGCTATATTGACTAATTTATTTGCAGTATTTCTTCAGTATGTAGCATGTTTGTGCTGCATGCACTAGCTGGCAGTACTCCAGGAACAAAGCCACATGATACTGATGGTAGCGAAATGTAAGGCCTGTGTGAAGTGAAGGAACCACTGACTTAATGGAAATATTGACCATGTTGTCAACATCTCACCCCGCAGTCTGGACTTCTAGTTTACTCAATAAAAACCTTCCCATGATACCATGTGTACACAGATACACACAAAACCATGATCACATTTTCATCAGTGTCTGTGTCTTGTATGGTTACTATGGCTATGAATAGCCTTGATTTCAACCGTAACCAACCATACCAGAGATCCAAGACCAAAAAAACATCATGATAACCAGTGACTGTATATTTTAGAGAGTCAACTTTGTTCTTCCTTCCAGTGCAATGATTTGAAGTTGAAAATAACACATGAAAATGAGAAAAGATGGAAATTACACTAGATGGTTGGCTCATGGCTGGTATGTTTTAGTCCAAATCAGGGCAAAATGTTTGCAAAAGAGGGCCTAACTGAGATGTGTAGTTCATGAGTGTCACTGATTGACATTACATTGAGAAAATTAGCTAAAATCGGAAACAGAAAATGGGATGATTATGTTCTCCTTTCATGAAACGATTGCAGGTCTACATTATGGATTAGACAATTTTCTTTGTTGTTTGAAAGGTTTCATTTAGGACATCAAACAGACTTTGGTTTAAAATATGATTACATTTTAGACCATTTAGGGTTAGGGTCAGCTATTTAGTTAAGAAAAAAAACTTTACTTTTATGAAAAATATTGTACCTGAGTGCAAATTAAAGCTTTAAAATCCCAACAGCAATTTGCTATTTAGAATAAAAAAAAAAAAAAAAAATTGCAACGTTGGTAATGGACATCACTCTGTAACACTACCCACTGAATACCCTGATTTAGTAGCACTGGTTTACTGTATTTGGTCAGTGGATGATGAAAGCAGCACCTAATAATGATCGTTATCTTAATCAGAGGCATTAAGTCCATTTGTCAGGTCTTTGTGTGCATTTGGGTGAGACAGAGCAAGTAAGCATGTTCCTGTGAGAGAAGACTTTAAAGAGATCCTCCCCTCCATCACAATCATCTGGATACAATTGTGTCATTATTGCACACTCCTGTCTGCGAATGAGGTGATGCTAAATACGATAAGGCTTTAAAATGAAGCCTTCGCTTTCAGTCAGTCCCCTGCTTGACTCTCAGGAGCCACACAAGAAGCTACAGAAAATAAGGTTGCTCCCACTGAGGCAAACAGGACTTCATTTGGCCTTTGACCTCACTTTGTGACTGGTTTAAGAATAGTGACTCAACACACACACACACACACACACACACAAACACACACAAAAACACTTACCATAACTCAGGACTTTCTTGAAACCATTCACCATTTTCTCAGGAAACTAAAATCAAACTGTTTTATCTTCGCTGAAAGCCACAGTGTTTTTGGCACACTAGAGTGTGCTGCTCATACAGAGACTTTTGTCTTTTTCCTTGCAAAAGCGGATCCTGCTTTTTCACTATGCTTTGCAATTGTCTAGGGTCAGTGTCACTGCTGGTAGCATGAGGCCATACCTGGACCATACCTGGATCTTACAGAGGTTGCACAGGTAGTTAAACTCCTCCAGGATTACACATCCATACCTGTTCTCACTGCCCAGCACTGTGGAGCCCATTTTCCATAGAATATCAGCATTGGCATACTGACTGTAATTAATTATCAGGATGAAATACTTGGACCCATTGTCTGGTGCAGTGGGCCATGGGTTCCTCCAGGTGCATGACTATGCCCGGCCCCAGGTGGCAAGAGTGTGCAGGCAGTTCTTGGAGGATGAAGGAATTGATACCACTGACTGATCCCAATGCTCGCCTTACCTAAATCCAATAGAATGCCTCTGGGACATTATGTTTTGGTCCATCTGATGTTGAAGCCTCATACTGTCCAGGAGCTCAGTGATGCCCTGATGCAGAGCTAGGAGGAGATCTTCCAGGACATCATCCGTCGTCTCATTAGGAGCGTGCCCCAACGTTGTCAGGCCTGAGTACCATTCTGAGTCTGGTGTCTGGTGTGAGGGGTGGAATGACGTCTCCACTGACACCTTCAAAAACCCATCCAGCCTCTTTTTTTCCCACCATTCTTTTCACTTCTGCTTGTGTTCATGGACATGAATCAATAGATATACGATCAGGCTGACTAAAAGAAAAACATGTTCATGGAAACATTGAATACAACAAATTCTGTAAATACTTAAAAAACTTTTGTGAGACTGTGTTGGATCTTTCCTTGAAAGCAGACTTATAATGCATAGTGTATCTTAAAAAAAGAAAGAAAGAAGGTTTACAAAATCCAGCCTCCATAAATGCCTGTAATTTTCTCTTTACTGAAAAGAGCGTGGCTGTTATCTGTTCCTACCAAACTAGTAATCTGAACAGGAGAAATGACTAACATAACTATAGAGATTTCTCTAGTTTTCCTTCAGCATGTTATGACTGGATTTAATTGTGGATTTCATGTAAATGTCTGCGACTGGGACATGATTGTGACTGTAAAATACCTTCATGTTGGATGTGCATATGTTTGTGGGTCATTTAACAAATAATTCTCTCTTGATCCTCAAAAGTGACAACCACTCATTCACCTGATCTGGTAGTCAACTTCACCCTTTAATTTAGGTACAGCAGTAGGCTGTTCCACTCAACATAGACCAATACCTCTTCATTTCACAGCTCTTTCATTTTACTGGCTCTTGAATCTTTACCCCATGTGTGAAGCAGTTTGTGACTGAAGATGTCTCTAAGCTCTCATCTTTATTGAATATATCACTAGATGTGGGGAACCTTAAAATCTTTGGTCATAAAAAATTCATAAAGCAAATCTATTTGGTCTATTTCACTGCTTTATTTACCAATGTCCCAAGTACCCAAGTAAAAGGTGGCTTCATTAAACGGTGACTCGAACATCACATGAACAGAACATACTTCCCCTTTACCTCGCCTTTACCCTCCCCTGTAGCTCATTGCTGCTGATTAACAACATCCTGCGTGTGTGATCAGTTCTGGTGTGGGGTGACAAGATGACTGCTTTGATCTCGCCATCACCTCCTATGAACAGATGCAGCTGGCTAGGTGTGGGTGTGTGTGCACACTGTACATGTGTTGTTTTGCTACCAAGGAAATGTAAAGGAAAAAAGACATGATTTTAACAAACTGTTCTTTAAAGAGGATATAGACCTAGGACAGACTGAACGTCTTTACTTTTCACCACACATGCTGTAGTTGATTTCCCATGCTGAGCTCTGTCCACTGCCAAAAGCACCTACAGTGGTTATAGGAGCATTAGGACTGGTCCATTCAGCAATGAAAGAAGGTGGCCTAGTCTAATGGCATTTTCTTCTACATCATTTGAGCACTGCATGGCACCAGGATGTGCAATGGGGAAAGAAGTAAGCTGGGGTATGTTATGGTATGTTGCACTAGACATTTGATGCTCTTGTCTTAATTTTGACAAGTAGCTAAAGGTGATGACTGAGCCTCCAAAGTTCCCAGATCTCAATTTGACTGAGGATTTGTGGGATGTGCTGGAAAAACAAAAAAAACCAAGTACAAACCATGGAAGTCCAACCTTGCTAGTTACAAGATGTCACTTACTATCTTGGCACTTAAAACCACAAGACACATTCTTGTAACTAATAGGTTATATACTGTAAATAACAATCAGTTTTCCCACACTAATCATAGTGAGAATTTATGCCTCTCTTCTACACATTTTGCTGATAGTTCTAGCCTACGGCAATGTAGAATCTAAGTGTATACCAGAAACGATATTACCCTGCTTTCTTTGTATAAACTTAAGCCTGACGAGACTTGCTGAAAGCTTTCCTCATCACCTTGTCTTGGAGATTCAAACAAGCAGGTAAAGGGAGCGAACTGCATAAGCAGTTGAGATGATTAAGAAACTGAAAACATATCAAAGTTGTTGAAGATATCAGCTGTGAAGATAACTGAAGGAGAGATCAGAGAAAGGGAGAGAGGTAGATGTAGGGAGTCTGGATCTAAGGTCTAGAGAGGAGGAAACCACAGGGAAAACCTCAGTGGCCAAAGCATCCATCATCCTCGTATTACTGCAATGGGAAGCGATTGCTGACCTCACCAACAGATGTGCAGCCTGCTGGGATGGGCTTGCCAGGGTTGGGCATGAAGGGAAGAGTTATATTCTTGAGTTAATATGAATATCCCCATCTGAGTTCCTAAAAAGTCATTTTCTCATGGGCTTATTGCACTTATGTACAATTTAGACATTTGCACAACTGAATGAACAAACACTGGTGGTGAATAGTTTGTTGATTACGGTTGCTAAAGATCACTAAGCAAAGCTGGCTAAAGATAAGAAACTTTAGAAAAGACAGAAAAAAAACCAAATGGCGTGGTTTAGCTCATATGAAGAAGGAAAGGGGAAGACAAATAGATCACTGCTTTTTGAGTTTGGAATGTGTAATCCAGGATGGTCCTTTCATATCAGGCTCTACCTAAGAAAACCTACTTTTTACATTTGACTATCATTCCTGATATCACTCACAACATCAAAGCCAAACTGGTATGTCCATCCAGTCGACAGATAGTTGGATAACACTGCCACTCTTTCATACTCGGTGCTTCTGTGCTTTTTCTTTAATCTCATTCTCATCTTTTCATTTTTTCTTATCTTCCAACTTTCCCCCCAACTTTCCCCCCAGCTTTTAATATTTTTTTTCTAACATAAACATACCTTCTACTGTTCTCACTCACCTCTCTACTGGAAAGTCCCCTGAGTTTGGAAGTAGCACCAGGAGCTTCAGCAGGACTGTTTGGGTCTGGTGAGGGGAAGGCACGCCACTGGCAGCTGGCCTACCACATTAGAGGACTTTGGTGCATGTATGTGTGTATATGCATGTGTATGTGTTCTTGCATGTGTGTGAGTGCATGCATGTCTGTACAATAATAAGAGCCCTGCAGTCTGTCAGCCACAAGGCAGCAGCTGCTCAGGCCCACAGATTAGAGACTTGCACTGCACTGGATGCCCTTAGTGAGTGGTTAGATGGATGGATGAATGAACGGATAAATGGATGGATGGATGGTGGTGAGAGGTTGGGAATTGAATCCCTTCCCCTCTTAGAAACAATTTCTACACCTGCCAAGCTGCACAGCAAAAACTACAGTCATTCATTTTTTTTCAATTAAGTGCTTATATCCTGTTTGTCCTCAGATTATTTATCCTGTCACTGGTGTCACAAAAACTAAAGTTTCTACCTGAAATCAGTGTTGATCCAATGTACTGTCAATGAAAAGGTATCTTACGTGTAACCTATTTTGAATAGCAGCACAGTACAAAAGAAAAGTATATAAAGTTGAGTTGTCTTTGGCCTTGTCAGTTCTGGTTGGGCCCGTTTTGCTTCTTTCTCTTCAGGTCCCAATTAGGAGCTCCTCCCATCTAATCAGGAAGTGACTTCACCTGTTTAAGCTGGTTTCCTCCCAAGATGGTGGTGCTCCCCTCATGGCTGGTGCCATTGAGGGTATAATCAATACCTGAGAAACACATCCAAGGAGGATTAATCTGGAGCATTGGCAACTATAGAAGGTCTAATGTGTTTCCAAATGACCCACATCTACACAGTACCCCTTCAGAATATGGTGTAGTAGTGAATGTGAAATCATGAGGAATACCACTGAAATGTACAGTATGTGCAATTCCACTGAAATGTACCCAAATAATTGTGAATAAAAACAGATTAAACAGAAGAATAATGGGCAAAGAAGCAAACCATATAGCGTGGCATGTTCAAAACGTGAGATTGATCACATGAATTTTCTTTCATGAACTTTTTTTTCCACACATTCATCTCACAGACTGATGCAACTGAAAATGATAATGATTTTTCTGTATATATTTCTTCAAAACCATAATGACAGAACAAAGAAAAAACAAAAATAAACTAAAATTATGAGCACAAAAAGAAACCAAACAATAATCTGCTCTTTGTATTTATCAAAAGAAAAAGTCCAATCAAGACAACTGGAAACATTATTTTTGAAAAATAACTTACATTAACTGCTAACAAGAAGTTATAATGTGTATATTTTGGGGCTTGATTTAATTCTTAAATATATCCCAGTGCAATCTTAATAAACAGACCCACAAAAACTCACTGAAATCATGAGTTGCCATTTTTGTTTACTTTTTTGTTTATAAACTATAAAAGATTAGATGTTTGCTATATAACCCACCTGTGCATGAAATCTGTTTTAGGGTGGAATTCCCCTTTAGGTGGGAGTCATCATTCATATGCCAATGAGGTATCTCGCTGCCCCCCATATACCTTGTTGTGGTTTGTCTAGGTGAGATGAAGGCTATTGCTGTGACACTGGGAGGTAGGCACACTCTTAAATAGTCCTTCTTTGTGTCTGATCCATCTCTGATCTCTTTGTTCCCTTCACTCTGGAACGCGCGTACATGATTGCAAAGTACATTAACACGAGTGAGCGAATGCAAGTATCTGCAAGCACGCACAGATCCACAAACATGCGCACATTCATGCTGTTTGTTGATCCTTGTAACAGTATACTCCTAATGTCATAACCCCAGTAAAAGCACAGCCCTCCAGATGTCTGGTGCGTGCGTGTGTGTGTATCAAGTATTCGAGTGATCACATAAAATGAAGGCTCACTCACTCACTACATCAGACATAATATTCAATTACCTCACACACACGTCATCCAGCCAAAAGGTGTGATCATGTGCAGAGGTGGGTACTCACCAGCAGTGGCTGCCTCATACAAAAAGGAATGTTGTTTGTAAGACATATATTGCAGGTGAGGATATGACTTGGTCAGATAATTTATTATGTCATCACTTGCAGGTGTTGCAGATGAGGAAAGGGGATGTTTTCTACACATATTGTTTTACACTCAACACAGAATGCAAAACATGTCAAACAATGGCATACATTGCAAACATACTACAACCAATTCAATTCAATTTTATTTGTATAGCACCAAATCACAACAGTCACCTCAATGTGCTTTGTATTGTAGGTAAAGACCCTAAAATGTTGGAATAATATTGTATGTGGTACAACCATCAGTTACCAAGGAAGCGTTCCTCAACTGGTTGGCAGTGGTTCCCGGAGGTTGCTGGCCATCTCTGGTTTCTCTGGTTGAGCAGCACCTTCTTTACTGATTGGAAAGAACTGGTACACATTTTTCACACAATACACATTTTTCCATAGTGACAGTCACAGTCACAGTCACAAACCGGTCTGTGACTGGGACTTGCACAATCATTTTCCAAGTGACTGCCATCGACCTCCAGCAACCTCTCCCAACTGGTCAGGGAATGCTAATTTATTCCTTATTAACTAGTGGCTTCCAGAGGGTCACTGAACTATCTCTAGGCCTGTGTTACTGGGGCTTTTTTCACTTCATCCTATATTGTCACCATCATTGTCACACATCCATAATGTCAGACAAGTTACTGTTATGTTGATCGTGGTCATGTGTCTGCAAAAGCTCAATAGACTTCTGAATGAAAAAAGAAGTGAAAAATAAATAGGTAAAATACATTTTTGCCAGTTCTTGACTTTGATACAAGCCCCATTGGTTTTTCTGGGGTGTGCATGTGACTGAGAACCCAATAATGAAATAGATGCCAGTTTGGTGGTTACAAGGTAGCCTCACCCAAAAGCATACCTTGATATGTCTTCAATTTTAATTTCAGTGGGAGCATCATTTACAAAATGAATATCATGCTGCACTGAAGATGACTTGAAAGTAGCGACTAAGACCATAAACTCACTAGGACTGTCTTTACTGAGATGATAAATAAAGTGAGACGTGGGGTTGTTTTTCGAGAGACTTATACATTTTTTTGCAGTCCCCACCTACTGGTCATTAGAAAGAATAAAAGTTTTAGGACTTGTTTTCCTTTTGATTTATTTGAACTATATGATAAATATATATATAAGAAGCATAATTTTTTAATATTAAATCATGTAAATCTATTCTTGTAGCATTCTAAAAAATGTATGAACCTGTAAAAAATATAATCTTACCTGATGACATTAGTAAACATTAGTCATTAGTGAAAGTCCTAATCAAGACAAAGACTTGTGTTTGAAAGTCTACTTGCATGTCTTTTTCACTGTGAGGTCTCTGGACTGAAGAGATACATGCTGTATATGTGTACACACATGTACATATGCAACCACACACTTCAGCATGGAGCAGGTTTCAACACTGTAGTAGTAGTGAAGCCTTGGCACTCCCCACCTGACATGTTCAAATCTGTCCTGATCACTGATTCTCCTCTTAATCTGTACTTGATCACCTCTGTCTGTCACATTTGAAAGAGAAGGGGTGCACAGAGAAATGATGCTTTTTCTGTGTTTCTTTGTAGTCTGCCTAAATTTGTACTGATATGATATTAATAAAGAAGCGTTTTGAATGAAACTGGAAGAGCAGGAAACAGCACTGGCATGTTTAAGTGGTGGGCTTTGAAATGACAGGAGTTACTATCTCCAGTCACACCTGTATGAAACTGAAGGTGAAAGTTTTAGGCTGTATTCCTTGCACTCTCTCCTTTAGTTAAACACCTGGAATGCACTTTATGCTGTAAATGTATGAGTTAAAAAGCAGTGAGAAAGAGTGTGAGGCTTCGGCAGATTGTCAAAAAATATCTGTTCCTGTTGGCAAAATGAAATTAAGTTTATTTGAATTAGAAAAAATGTAGAAACATGTACTTGAGGGAGCAATAGTTAGTTTCTTAGTCACAAGTGTGAAAAGTTAAAAAAAAAAAAGTGGCTTGCACAAAAGATAAATACAGTGTAGGTAGTATAAGTAAAGCCAGAGTTTAAAGACAATTAAAAATTATAAATCCACAATTAGTGGGAAAAAAAAGGCCAAGTGATTCAGCCATGTTGTGCCATAGTCTGCAGGCAGGGTTGCCCTGCGGGATTATAGGAAAGAGAAATGAGGGATGAACAAGAGGGAACGGAGAACGGAAGAATGTCAGGAATGAAGGCTGAGCTCAGCCTGGCAGGTCTGTGCAGAAACAGCATGCACAGTGAACTTTAGGTAAGGTAGTAGAAATGGCCTAGGGACATGTCTTTGTCTCTGATTTTTTTTACAAGTAGATTGCTACTGATTACCCTACATCTGATCAACTGTTTCACCCATTTTTAGACCACACCTCTATTTGTAGCTCACTGACAAAAAGTGAAAAATGGGGCAAATAATGCATCTGTCTGACTCACAATAGCACTTAAATAATGAAATGAAAGTGCTGAATGGGAGATTTAGAAGAAATTACTGTCTGCCAGCAGCAGCACCTTCAGTACTCCACACAGTACAGGAAGCTTTTAGGAACAGTTTTAAGAGTATGTCACTTAGATTTTTGCAGCTCTGCAAGTCAAACACACACTTGCTGTATTCATGCATGAAAAATGGACTAAGTGGTAATTTATCATGCACATTATATTCTTTCAGTTTTCCAATCACACTGTAATGTGCCCCATTTATAACCAGTCCAAAACCACGTAGTCTTGCACTGGTCAACACAATGATTATCTAATTATCAAAGAATAAAAGTCTTATAAATTAATTTATAACATGTGGTAAAAGATAGATATTACTAAGTATTAGTCCTGACTAACAAGATTTTCTTGTAGGCAGGTAATAAAAGCTGTAGGTTGGATAACTGCACCTGTTTTCCGCTGTTGTGTATAATGCACTACAGTATGTAGCAGTGTGACGTCACCCATTGGTTAGTAAAGTCCTGTCTTGAAGCCTTGAACAGACCTTTCTGGTCATCGTTTTGGTTATTTGACGCCATATAATAAAATGCCCCACTTATTATTCTTTTTGGCTCCAAATTATTGAATTTATTATTTACAAAATGAACATCATATTGTGTTTACCAGGACTGGAACTATTGAGAGCAGGGAGCAGTTCTGTAGTTTTGCCATCGACTTTTATACAAGTGGACTTCAAAAAACTGCAGCCATTTGAAGCTGAAGTGAGTCAATCCTCACAGACCCCCATGTTAAAATGCTCACCTTTATGTCAGAAATTATGGTGACTTTGATTTTTTTACCTTTACCTTTACCCACTTATTGTGGGTTTCTGTCACAATAACTGTATGGGGACTGTGCTTGTTTTATAAACTTTTTTTAAGCTTAAAAGTTAGGGTGTGGCTGCTATTATTGTCAAATAGATGCCAACGCAGATGATGCCAACACTGTGATTCACCCAGCTTGCTTACTAAGATTTCTACCCTCAGCTGATCCCTCAGGAATCCATCCTT
>VUQJ01003829.1:11765-24160 GCA_015108635.1 Andinoacara biseriatus
ATTAAAGTTACCCCCCCCCCCCCCAACCTGTTATTCAACAAAATCAGATCTCATTGCGGTCCAACCATTTTTTCAAGTAATTATTAAATCTGCCTGATTCTAATCTAATAGAGAAAGTCAACCTTTCCATCATATAAGTACTGTGCATTACATCAACCCAATCTTCCCTTTTAGGGGCGTCTGCCTTCAGCCATTTCCTAGTAATGGCTTTTTTGCTAGCCACTAACAGGATCCTATACATATATTTATCTGCCGGTCTTGATAATCTTTCCATCCCTCTGCCCAGGTATAGTATGTCAAATGTAAATGGGATATTCATTCTCAGCACTCTCACTAAACAATTCTTGAAATCCTGCCAATAAGGTACGGTATATGGGCATTCCCAAAACACATGGAAGTGGCTGGCTCTCTCTTTTCTACATTTTCTCCAACAGCTTGTATCTTGGTGTTTTCTTTGTCCTGGTGTGATGAAATATCTTAAAATATTCTTCCAGCCAAACTCTCTCCATGACAGGGAACAAGACGTTTTCCACTGTTGCCCACATATCCCCTCCCAATCCTCGTCTGATAGCCTCTTTTTCCCACCCATTTCCCTTTTATACATGTTGTATTGCTGCCCTTCAGATTTTCCACCCCAATGTAAAGTTTAGAAATTACCCCCCCCCCCCTTTGATTCATTTGCTGAAATAAACATCTTAATTATTCTCGATTCCACCTTGTCTAAATTTATCTTTTTTATTAGGTCCTCCACATAGTGACTCAGTTGCAAGTATCTGAAGAAGTCCTTATTACTGAGGCCATACATGCTCTTCATTTCCTCAAAAGGCAGACCTATTTTAACATGTTTTATTTTCACTTGCATTTAAGATTAGGTGTCGAGTTTGCAAGCCTCACACTTTTTGTTCTGTCAACACATTACCTGCTTCCTAGTTGGTCCAGCCTTCGAGAAGAATCCGAAGGAGAAGAACTCTGGGTGCTGAAGACAAAACAGACATGAGTGTCACACATTACCTGTTAACATTGTACTGTAGAGTTATAGTCAGTTGATAATACAAAATGCATTAAGCAAAGTTTTATGCTTGTTTACCTTGATGAGCAGATTCCGTCCAAAACTGAACTTGACTAAGAACCAGAACATGATACCAGCAAAAATCATTTTGATGATGTTTCCAATACCTCCTACTCCTGCATATGCTCCATACTGGACCTGAAGTGTTGATGACAAGAAGCAGTGAAATACAAGCTGCATACATTTTCATCTGAAAAACAAGACTGTTGAGAACGAGCTCCTGAACACTGGCGCTTCATTTAACTATTTCAACTGTCCAAAAACAAACACATCCAGAAAAGCCACACGCATTTTCAGATTTTCCTTATTTAGTCACCAATCTTTGAAAACCTCTCTGTCCAAATTAGTATCAGAATGAATTTTACAAGTGAATCAGCAGCAGAAATTTAACACAAGTACAGTGTGTGTAAAGAGGACCAGGGATTAAACCCCCCCCCCAGATATTAAAAGAAACTAACTAATAAATAAATAAAAGACTGACCGGAGTCTCTTGATATTCCTCCACCAAGAATCGCTGTGTTCTCTTCACAACAGAGGGATCAGAACCCATGAAGGGCACTGAGTATTGCTGGATCTCATTACTGAAGAACAACGCTCCCCTACAAATGAATGCATTTCAGTGATTACATAAAAATATGTATGGGGCAAACTGCAGTGCATGCTCTACAGCAGAGTGTAAAAATGCAGTAGAATCCTGCATGTAAAAACTGAATTACCTCCACCAAGGAGGTTATGTTTTTGGTAGCGTTTGCATGCATGCACATGTCTGTAAATATGAAAGCTAAAAAAGTTTTCAATGAATTCTGATAAAACTTTGTAGGGGTGTAGAGTGGGGTCATGTTAAAATTTCATTAACATTTGGCTTACATCCACCAAGGCCTTCAAGGTCAACTTACTTAAATTATTGGTCAAAAATTGACAAAAAGCCTTAGAAGCTACGATTTTGCAAGTGTGGTGTGTATTGTCAACATATAGGAAATATTAGATAAAGCTTTAAAATATCATCTCACATTTGACATCTGACCTCACTTTTACATCTGCCTTTCTTTCAAGTTGACCCCAGAATATGTTGCATCTTTAAAGAATGCATTATCAAAAGAGAATGAACTGCCTAGTTAATCAGAAATGTACTGCTGTATATTATATATTAAGTTCAAGTTATTCATGTGCAGTTACTTACAAATCAATACTCATTAGCCAAGACCTAAACATCTGTCATCCTACCCTTATCGGATTTTTACTGCGCTACAAATTATAAACTATAAAGTTTAAAAAGAACAAAGAAGGCATTACTGCCCTGTGTACCTGCGTTTAAGCTTTGCGCCAACCGTAGGGAGAGGTTTGTGATTAAACTTCCTCCTAAGACTCAGAAGCTTCTGGCTGTCAGCAAAACCGTAGATGGCCGACTGCCACGTGCCATCATGGATACACCCCCCCTGTCACAGGAAGACAGAAACACATCATAAATCCTTATGTAATGCCCGGAGAATATAAAATAGCTACAAGAGCACCGCTGAGTGGCGCCAACGCTTGGCTGTTTTAGAGTCACAACAGGGGAAAGGGGGAGGAGTGAGGGTCAAAGTGATGTTATAATAAAGACATTGAACAAATGTGTGAAGTTTGATTAGTCTGGGTTGAACAGTATACATCTATGGAGGGAATTTGAACATTTTAGGTCACATCATTCGAGTTATGGCCAACATTAAAGTTTTTGTGGAATAGACACCGACGCCAAGGCTATGACAATACCATGAATTTTTCTTCAAAACAGCCAAGTTAAAAAAAAAAAAGGACTACAAGGATCAGAGGAGAGGAAGTGTGTAATCAAGCTTAAACAACACGCTGGTTCACTGATACATACATCAGCTCCTGCGCCGACATTCAGGAAGCTCTCCACTGCAGTCAGCGTACCTGTGGATAAACAAATATGCAAGTTTGGGAGACCTTTATGACAGTCAACACCAATTTGCATTATATTGCGTGAATGTGAATGTATATTCAATGTGTAGACTGTTCGTGTTAATATGTGCACACCCTTGAACTGGTCTCTGGTGTAGAGGACCCCCATGTCTGCAGGAATGGAGTCAAATCCACAGCTCCCAATGATGTACACACCATTTTCAGCTGCCTGGCTGTTGTAGTTAAACTGCATGCCCTCCAGAAACTACACAATGCCAGACAGAAGCACACACACACACGTTAAAGCACCAAAAACCCTCAACAAAAATAAAATACTTGGCTGATTAATCAATGATTATTTTTAAACCAGCATTTTTGGAATGAAACAACTAAATTTAGCTGGAGGAAATACATAAAACAATAACTGCAATCTTCTCTGTGAGTCAAAAAAAAAAAAAAAAAATACTACGTTCTAAATTTTTAGGCTGGGATGTCCTGACATGTTGAAGGTAGAGGGATATTTTGTGAAGCTTTCTTATAACCTTTTGGAAACAAGAAACAGTCTGGAAACAGACACCAAAGTGCTGTCTGTGTTTCAGTAAGACTTAGTGTATCACACACGAGCGCCTGACAATGAGGCAACAGCTGCTGTCACGGGGCCCAGTGAGAAATAATTCTGCCTAACAAGCTGCAGCCTCAAACCCAGCACATATCCCATTTATTTCCAAACAAAAACTATTTCAAAGCTGAATGTTAGGACCTCCACAGGACACACAGGCACAGTTCTAAAAGCTTATCTGTGCGTGTGAGTGTGAATGACAGAAGTAGCAGAAATGCTCAGCAAAAGGACTGCTGCCAAGAACTCTCTTTAATTCTGTGATGTTTAAGCAAAAATATAGTAAATATGTTTCAGTTCAGACGTTGAAGGAAACACACCCATACATTACAGTATTGTACATACCTGAGGCTCTCCACTGATGTCGATGTGGTGTGCTCCATTTTCCACACAGGCTTTGACCACTTGCTCGCCATAGAATCTGTACTATAGACACAGATAGACTAATTAATTCATCCATAACTTTTTACATTATTTCATTTTTCACCATTTCTGTCTTAATTTCTCAATTAGGATTTTAAAAATTGGGCATTTTCCCCATTGCTAAACTGGCTTTCCACAGAAAAACACTCTGCAGCAAACCTTGTTGAACTTGTTCATTTTTGCTGCCAATTGTTGCGCACCAATTAATTATGTATAGCTACAAAATTTAATACAAATACAACAGCTTTGTCAAGAATACTACATTTGCAGAGCCAGAGACAGAAAATCTTTACTGCCTCAAAACACAATTCCTGTGTTTGTTAGATTTGGCATATTACCCTTCGTAATGTATGATATTTACATTTTTGATTTACCAAGCTCTTAATCTCTATTTAAGTGAATTATTTTCTTTTGCGCATTTTTTTTTAACCCTTCTGAGATTTTTGTTTTGTGATAGGTTTTAAAATCAAGCTAGGTGGTTTTTCCATGCTGAGGCTGCTGTAATACAGTGATTTCTCATCTTTGGGGAAGTTTTCTTATCTAATCTTATTGTATCTAAAGAATTCTTGCTGTTCTGTGCCCATTTAAAATCATTTTCATTTGGATGTTATTATGTGCAAAGTTTATTAAACTACAAAGACCAACTTGCAGAACAAGTTCAGCTCTTTCAAACTAGCACTCCCAGTTCTCAGGAACTGGAACAGGAAAAGCCGTGCAGTTAAACATGCGTTTTGGATTAAGCTAGCTAAGGGAGAAAATGGAAGAAAAACTGTGCGATAGCAGAGTTCTGCTGTAACAGTTGTGGTTCCTGTAGTGGAAGAATTTGATTTGAAACAAACTTGAATGATGCACAGGATGCGACTCAGTGGTGCTGGAAACCCACTCTTCATTCAGACTTTAACACAATACATGCTATTGTATGCTGCAAGTCAGTAGCCTTCATTGTGTCAATGAAAGCAGAAATGAAGGATGCTCTGTGTGTGCATGTGTGTGTGTGTGTATGCATGTGTGTGTGTGAGAGAGAAAAGTGAAAGAGTGAACGATGGCTGTGATAGCCTATACTTATGCCCAAGCAAGATGCCAGCATGCTAATCTTGGCAGGCTATATGAGGAAAAACTAATTTATTTCATGAGATGGTGCAGGTTCTGTGTGTTAAAAATCCCAACACAGACGTCTGGAGGATTGTCTACTTACAGGCCCCACACAGTTGAGAACAACCACAGCCTGTTTGCACATGGCTGCAAGGGAGTCTGGTTCCCCTACATCTGCCACGATGATGTCCACCTCTGTCCTTAGCTCGGGCTTACCTGCACACACAAAAGATCCGTGTTCATGGGTTACATAAACAACAACATGAGGCCATACGGTCTCTGTCATTTGTTTAGTCCATTGAATGTGTCTGGCAGCATATTCAGTGTCAGTGCTATCACACTGTTATCCAAGCAAAGATGCAAAGCAGATCATTTATTTTGCCTGTTTAAACATTTTCTGTCATATATACTGTGAAAGTTATATTCAAATAATGATGTTGGTGAACCAAAAGCTCTGGCTTCAGACTGCTACAAGCAGTCTATTTTTTCCTACTGTTGGATCTGCATGATGTCAGTGAGAGGGGCTGGCCTTAATATGGGAATCTCAGGCCCACAGCTATGGCAGCAGCCTCATCCACCTGCTGTTCAGACTTCAGGCACATAAACATAAGAAAGGTGTGAAATATACTGGCTTGTTGTTTTTGAGTTTTAACCAATGGACATGTGAATATGCAAGAACTCTGTACACAAAGTGAAAACAAAGACAGGCATAATATAGTGTAAAATAATGCAGATGATCCACGTGCTGGAACAAATATCTTGAAAAACTAAGACCTTAAACAGCATGAGCAGTTTTAAAAAGTGCTGCTGTAATTATTTAAAGCCCGTAGAAGAAAAGAATACAAATACGCAAGTCATCTTCAGTGCTCACAGAGTGGCTGAACTAGCCGTGTGCTGTCGTAGATGGGGATAGTACAGTGAACTGGTATGTTCCATCAGCTGTTGCACACTCCCTGAAGAGAAAGCCGAAGAGGACTGGACAAAAGAATAACTGTCTAATCCTCTGGAAACTTGCATCACTATAATAACAACAGAATAACTCCCTGGTCTTCAGCAAGTGATGGACTCAAATATCCATGTTTAGAGCGTTGCATAGATACAAATCATCAACCTGGAAACTTAGTGCTGGTCTAAATATATTTAGTATATGGGTCAATATCACTATAAAGTACCTTTTGGTGCCCTCATCAGAATCAATAAAACATGTTAGAAAATAATGAAAAATTAGATGTTATTACAAATATGGATACACTGACACACAAATCAGGAGAAGGACAAGTTTCTTAAAATGAATTTCACTAAATTTATACCATTTTCTTTGGTTGAATGCATCTGCTTTTGCTGTGTTCCGCAGGCTGGTCTGCTCATTTTAAGCAGTGTAAATGAGGCAGCAAATGGCACAAAATGAAAATACTTTTTAAATGTTATTATTCTTACCAAATTCTTGGGTAAAACAAACCATTTAGATTTTTTTTAATCTGTATTTACATTATTTTATTTTGCATTTTGTGCATGTCCCTAAAATTAGCGTCCAACCTGTTGTCACAAGGAAATTGCCCCTTTTTAACCAATGAAATCAGTAACATCAGCACCCCAAATCTCTCCTTCTTCAATGGAGGTTGAAACAACCGCTCCAACTACAGTGAGTAGCTACACTTACACAATTTCCTCATTTTCATGTCATTATGTTTGTAGGTAAATGTTGTCGTGTCCACTCTGTCAGAGCAAAAGCTGATTAATAGAGAAGGTTTTTAGAAATTCAAAATATATTTTGAAAACAGCATTTGGTCTCCTTCAACAACCAATAACTTTGCTAGTTGATGGTCCACCATGTGCTTCTTAGATGTCAACTTAAAATGTCCTCCCTTTATTATCCACCCCATCACCAAACCCTGCATGTGCACAAATTTTATTATGTGCTCATTCTTTATCTGCTTGCAGTAAATTCATAAAGTGTGGGAGCTTGACCAACATGCATTTACAACAGCCTAAGGTCAATTTGATACAATGGATATGAAATCTGCTGGGAAACTAACTTTTTGTGGGACAAATCATGATGCCCCAAAGGAACTTTTTGGTGATATTGACCCATTAATCACTTGTCCCACACAGCAATTTTCACTGTATTCCTGTAAAAATTATATTTGTATTTATGTTTGATGACTGCAGGAAAATGGCAGATTTTTCTGTTTTGATTAATTAATTAAACTGAAACTCTTTTACTTTTGATTTCTTTGTTTGGCAAAATAAGACATTCAGTTAGACACTAAACTAATCACGTGACACATTCCTAGTTTCTTCCTCTGAAGGAATCAAATTAGACCATTTCTGCTGAAATGCATTTTAAAATAAGGTTTATTTGGATGATTGTGCATTAAAATGCAGAAATGTGAACAATTAATAGCTTACAATTTCAGCTAGGGATAGAACAACTTCATAAAACGCTTTAATTTTATTATTTATTTGCCAGCTGATTTAACCAATTAACTAAATGTATACACTTATTATATATTTTAATCTTTAACTGAGTAAAATATTTATTATTCATGCATTTACAGTGGAAAAAGAATTATTAGGGATTGACTTTTTGTTGCAACATCAGCTTTACTGTACTTTGGAGCTTAGAGTTGAGGGTCAAAGTCATATCAAGCTTATTACCATCAGTGAGCTCAAATTTCTTTTCCTTTAATTTGCTCAATTTAGACAAAAGATAAAAGTCTGAGTAAAAAGATTTTTTAAAAGGATATCAACCCTGTTTCAAGAATACATGCAGATTTTTTTTAATAATAAAAAACTACAGAACACAAACATGGTTTCAGTATGTATTTCCATTTCCTTTAACTAAAATGTTTTCCACATGTAGTTGTGGTCCACTAGAATAACCTTATTCTAGTAACTATCTGCTTGTATATGCACAGCTCATGGACTTATTCAGATACATACTGAGGACTCCGGCGGCCTGCTCCAGAACTTTTTCCAGCTTCTGTTTGCTCCTGCCGGCCACAGCCCATTTCAAGTTCCCCTTCGGACCCTCGGACACCGTCCGGGCCACCTCCTCCACCACGAACTGGCCGGTGAATCCGGAGGCTCCGAAGATAACAAGGTGGTACGGCCTGCTTGAAGATGTTTCCACGCGCGCCATAGTGACAGCAGAGAGGCTGGAGAAGCTTGCACAGACACCTACAACCCTCTCAGCAGGATCCCGGATCCAATCTGACAGCTTCACAGGCTGCGTGCGCTTTTACGGCGCTGCTCTGCCTACTTCCGTAGCACGATAATATGCTAATATGCTAACAGATATCTACAGCAGTGGCAGTTTTTAGCTATCAAAACAATTCCGTGCAAAAAAAAATTTGTTATATTAAATTATATTTAGGATAAATTTTATACCCTCTCAAATTTAAGTGACTTATACTGAATCTTGCTTGTTTTTTTTTTTTTTAAAAAGTGTTTATATACTAGCCATATTAGGCCGACTACTTCTCGAGTTATGATTGGCCCACGCAGTTGTCGCCTGTCAGTGACGACAGTAGCTGCTTCTCTTCAATATGCGTTTCACCACCACGAGTGTCGCAAAAACAACGGACGTAGGGTCATGTCAGGATGCGGTGGGTTCAATGTCACAGAGGTTTTCAGGCGAGAAGATAGACGAAAATAAACTTTAAAGCTTGGATGCCATCAGAAAGAAGAGCTGGATAATCTGCAGTGAGGTATGTTCGTGTTTTTCACCATCACTTACCTGTTTGGTTTTTTAGCTTTAGGAGAGGTTAGCATACTGCTAGTGCTAACTCTCGGCTAACAACTTTGGTTTATATTAGTGTCTCGAGTTCTGGTTATTTTATGCCTCTTTGGCAATCAAATGATCAGATGAAGTGTGAGCTTTTCTGTGGGCTCTACGGTGAGGTTGATAACTTTGATAAGTCAAAGTCAGCAGGTGTTATTATGCTTCTGCAAAACCACCCACGTGCTAACAAAATAGAATGTTCTCACATGGGCACACGAGTGTTTGCCAGGGTGCATAATGTTAAATTTAACTATACAATATTGCCAAAAGTAATCGCGCGTCTGCCTTCACAGGCATATAAACTTGAGTGCCAGCCCATATTTAATCCGTATAGTTTAAAATGATGCCGGCCCACCCTTTCAAGCTATAACAGCTTCAATTCTTCTGGGAAGGCTTTCCATAGGGTTTAGGAATATTTATGTTTATGGGAATTTTTGACCATTCTTCCAGAAGCGCATTTGTGAGGTCAGACACTGTAGGCCTGGCTCGCTGCTCTAATTCATCCCAAAGGTGTCCTATGAGTTTGGGGTTAGGACTCTGTTCAGGCTAGTCAAGTTCTTCCACACCAAACTCGCTCATCTATGTCTTTATTGACCTTGCTTTGTACACTGATGCGCAGTCATATTGGAACAGGAAGAAGCCATCCCCAAACTGTTCCCACAAAAGTGTCCAAAATGTCTTGGTATGCTGAAGCATTTCATTGGAAGCAAGGGGCGAGCCCAACTATTGAAAATAACCCCACACCATAATCATTTAATTTAGATTTTTTTTTTTTTTTAACCAGGTAAAATGTTTGAGAACCAGTTCTCCTTTACAAACCTGTGCTTGGTGATGTAAGGCTTGGCATTGGAAACCATGCTTCCATGAAGCGCTCTATGCACTGTTCTTGAGCCAATCTGATGATCACATGAAGTTTGAACATCTGTAGCACACTATGTGCCTCAGCACTGGCACCAAATCCGCCTTCAAAAAGTCTTTCCCTCCTCATTGACAACTCCACAGTTTTTTCATCTCTATCAGGTTAAGAGTCAGCAATGTTAAGAATCAGTCATGTCACTCTGTCTTCATTCTTCCATCTGTCACACCCAATAGTACCGCCGTCCTCGTTCAAACCTTGGTTACATCCTGTATCGATTACTGCAGTTTCCTTCTCTTTAGTCATCCGCTTGAGTGCATCCATAGACTTCAGTTAGTCCAGAACTCCCTCTATTTGTCACATCACGCCTACATCAACAGACCCATTTGCGCCCTCAGGTCATCTTCTCTCCACAAGCTCGTAGGTTTGTTATTAACATTGGATGTGAGTCTAAGGATGTTACACCACTAATTACACCTGCAGAGCAAATATTGAACATACCTCCCATCATTTCATATTGGTGGGAACATCTCTCTACCATCCGTAGCTAATTATAGCCCTTGATTGGTAGGGATATAACGGACGTTATTTGATATTGTTTCTACGCCCCTGTCTTTCTATCTCACTGTCCTTTCTGCCTGTTTGACTACCACGGGATCTAGAGCCTTCAGTTACTCTGCTCCGTGCATCTGGAATTCCCACTCACCAGACATCTGTAGCAATGACCCTCTCGCCCCTTTGAAATCCTGTCTCAAAACGCACCTTTTTAAACTGGCGTACTCACTCTTATTGTCGTCCACCTGTCATAAATCCTCTGTTATTAATAATTTTCTATATTGTAAACTTGTTTTCTTGACTTGATTGATATTTTCCTGGGTTATTCTTATTTATTTATTTATTTATTTATTTTTTAACTCTTTCTTGTAGGGTAACCTTGATTGTTTTGAATGGCACCTAAAATAAAATGCATTATTATTGTTATTGATAATATTGTGTGCAATTATAGTCATTGTGATTCTTTTTTTCTTTTTGGGCAGCGGAATTAATTCTCTCCCCCTCCTTCTTTTGTAGCCATATATCCACCATGTCCACCCAAATTTGTAGAGTGGTGGAGCTGATGCTGCGCTCTACTTGCTGTCACACTGTCAGAGGTCAGGCCTGTTTGCGCAAGGCAGTGTTGACCCCAGTGGCTCCCTCTGGCTTGTGTGCTCCAGGTGCTTCTGTCCTTCAAAGGAGGGCCTACAGTCTGGACTCCCTGTCTTTGGGTCCTGGTCGGCCCTCACTTGGTCCAAATTCCCAACAACCTCGTGCAGAAAGGACATCCCCCTCATCTGCGCTCACACAGAGGAATCTGTCAGCTGTAGCTGTACAGGTAGACAATTTATTTAACCTTTGATTGATTTGAGACAGTAGCCATATACTACATTTCACTTGCATGTATTTATGTGTAGCCTTTTTCTCAATGGGATGTGTAATAAAATAAAATAAAATATTAAAAAAAGAGAGAGAGAAATTTCTGCCTTTCAAGGTAAATTGATGCACTGGCAAATGTTGTGTAGCATTTAGAATCATTGCAAGGTATTGGTTACTTTGAACCAGAATCTTCCTCCAGCTCGCCTAGAAAATTATTGTGGGCTAACAGGCTTACAAGCGATAAAATATCTAGCATAGTTGTGGTCTATGATTAGCTTGATTTTCACCACTATTATCTTACAGTTTCTACATTCCTTTACCGTAAGATAAATCTGCACTTGACCTGCATATTTTGCTCTGGTTGAGGTTGATTGTAGATTTGTAAGGTTACTTGATCAACGTGATGTGTGCAGAAAAAAAATCTATGCACTCACTGAAAATGAAAGATAAAATTTGGAAAACAACTGAACTTTTTTTTAGTGTAATTTGAGCCTTTTCACTGACTGTGCCTGTTGACTCTTTGTGTGCATTTATGTTTTACAGGGCCAGCGCCGTCCTCTGTGCCAGTATGACTTCCTAGACCTCGGGGAGATAGAAGAGAATGTACGACGTGCTCAGGCATGTAAAAAAATCAGACACTTCATCGTGGACCCTGACCTGGCTAATCTGGTAGCACAGCATCTAGGACCTGATCTACAAGATGCTAAAACTGTTGTCTTTGAATGTAACCCAGGTATGTATTTATCGGCTCAGTGCTGAGCGGTATTCTTTCAACTCTGCAGAGACATTGGCAGACTTTTGAGTGGCGTAATGAAAAATTTTTAATATATTATTCTTCATATTGATGGGGTGGGTTTGTGTTTGTCTGTTTCAGGTCCTGGGGTATTAACTAGGACACTGTTAAATGCTGGAGCTCAGAGAGTTGTTGCTCTTGAGGGTGATAGGTCCTTTCTATGTGACCTACAGGTAACCTAAATATCTCTAATCATCAGACTGCTGCACCAGCCCTTTATTTTAACCTGATACATTTTTAAGTGTAATATTTTATGTCACCAGGTATTTTGCTTTGATATACAAGTTAGGCTAATAAATGTTTCTCTTTGTAGGAGCTTGAAAGCCGTCTTGATGGCCAGCTGGAAGTAGTTCACTGTGACTACTTTAAACTAGACCCCATTGGTCCCGGCAACGTAAAACCCCCAGCTATGTTCACCGATAAGCTCTTCACTGACCTGGGAATCTCAGA
>VUQJ01003844.1:34845-45320 GCA_015108635.1 Andinoacara biseriatus
AAAAATAATATTTGGGGGGGGGGGGGGGTCTAAGTGACTTTAAATGTGGCACAGTTGTTGGTGCCACATGGACTAGTCTATTTCAGAAACGGCTCATCTACTGGGATTTTCCCAAACACCCGTCTTTAGGGTTTACAGAGAACGGTCTGAAAAGAGAAAATGTCCAGTGAGCGGCAGTTTTCTGGGCAAAAATAGCTTGTTGATGCCAGAGGTGAATGTTCCGAATTCTTTGAGCTGGTTGGTTATTTCAGTTACTGTTAATTTTCCTCTCGCTACAATCAAGAAATGCAGAAGAGCATTTCAGAGCACTCATTGACCCTTGAAGCAAATGGGCTACAGCAGCAGACCCCCACGCCAGGTGTCATTCATGTCACCTAAAAACAGCAAACTTAAGTTTGCAGACTCACCAAAATTGGATGCTAGAAGATTGGAAAAAAACACTGCTTGGTCTGATGGGTATCAAATTCTACTGCATGGTTCCATCCTTGCTTCAAAGGTTCAGGCTGCTGTTGATATAATGGCGTGAAGGATATTTTCTTGGCACACTTTGGACCTCCTAGTACCAAGCAAACATTTAAATACCGCAGCCTACCTGAGCATTGTTGCTGACCTCATCCCCTTTACAGTGTACCCATCTTCTGATGGCTGCTTCCAGCAGAATAACGCACCATGCCACAAAGCTCCGATCATCTCAAAGCAGTTTCTTGAACATTCAAATGAATTCTCTGTACTCAAATATCCTCCACAGTCACCAAATAACAATTCAGTAGCGCACCTTTGGATTGTGGTGGGATGAGAGATTCATATCATGGATGTGCAGGTGACAAATCTGCAGCAACTGTGTGACGATATCAGGTCAAAACCCTCTGAGGAATTTTACCAGCACCTTGCTGAACCTTTGCCACGAAGAACTCCGGCAGTTCTGATGGTACAAATGAAGTAATACACACTTCACCATTTCTTACGACTTAAATCAAAATTTTATTTTCAGGCACACATTTTGAGATATTAGACATTGTTTCCTGGCACTAGTCCGGTGGCTAAAACCACATATTCTGTAATTCTGTCCCATATTATTCATTTTTGCTCTCATATCTAAAAAAGATCGATATACAAAAAGTGATGCAGCAATTGATGGATGATGGCTAATCAGTTAAAAAAAAAATACACACAAACTTTAAAACCAATAAATTTTAAACCGTAATTTGAAAGAAAAAGCTACATTAATGAAGTCCTAGAAGCATACATTCATCTCTCCTTACAGTAAAACCAGTTTAAGGCCCCTTTGGTCACAAAATGAACATGTTGGATCATAAATCTCTTTCCTAACCAACAACAACCCTTTGAATTATGCTGTTACATGCATATTAGCATTTCATGAAGTTCAGGCGGAGTGTTTAAAGACGACTAAACCCTCTATGGAAACAGAGTAAACAAAATCCTGTGTCTGCTGTTCTCACAGTACCAATAACAATAAATTCACCATAAATATGAATCCCAAACTGACCATCAGTTTTGTTTTTATTACAAGGCACTGAAATAAAAATCCCCTGAGTATGATGCTGCATGTCACATCACCTTTCTCCTTATGTTACAGTAGAGTTTCAAGATAAACATTTGTTTTCTTTTTTTGTTTCAGCCTATCCTAGCAGGAGGAAGACACGCCAGTCAATGCGCCCAATGTAAACACGCTACAACCACAACACAGTCATGTGATCAGCACCTCCTGACATGTAGGACGAGAGGACAATATGTGCTACCTGCATTGTAGATTAGTGGTGTTTGTACACAAGTCAGAAAAATGTGTTACAGGTGTACTAGTCTCCCTCCTGTCTGTAATGAATGACGTAGTAGTCGTGGACGTACATCAGGACTGCAAACGGCTGCCCGATAATGATGGAAATCCAAACTGCAGCATTGCCGTAGTTTCCACGCAGGAAGCGACCGACAAACCAGGCTAACGGAAGCTGGTGAGCAAATAATACAAATCATTAAAAAACACAAGAGGCGATTGTGCCACATCACTAACTACAGCTTCTACTGAGCTTCTTATTTCTTTTGTCAGTTAATATAAAACTCAGAGAAACAGCTAATGGAAAGAAGCCTTTATATTATCTTCTGTTCTAGCAAGTTATCATTAGTGCATCAAATATCCTCTGCTATGCTAATGAGGTTCTTTATTAAGTTAAATATACCAAGCCAAACAAAGAAATATCATGAACACATTTTTTTTTTTTACCCTCTGTATGACTCAGCTACACACACTGTTTAATTGCTTCTGGTCTTCCTACAGTGATTTTTCTTTTAGCCTTTACAAAACAGGAGGAATTTGACCCCACATTATGAATGATTTATAATATCCGTACACTGCACAGTATGTGTGTTTATCTCCTGGGTCTTACCTGTGCCATCATGCCCATAAAAGCCCAAAATCTGAACATCCTGAGAGGAACACTCACCAAGTACTGACACAGAAACAGACAGGGAAAGAAAATCAAAATCAGCATCAATCTTCAGCTTTAATCTCTATAAATATAATTAACAATCTGCACCACACTGATAAAGACCTAAAACAGTGTCGACATTATATTCTAGGTCAACGTGCAGTCATGTGATTTTTTTTTTACAAGATTGTATGCAATCCAGTGAAAAACTAAACACACCCCATGACTCAATTACTTGTACAATGACCTTTAGCAGCAATGACCTGAAGCAATAACAATTTCTGTATGACTTTACGAGTCTCTCACATCATTGTGGAGGAATTTTGACTCACTCTTTGTTACAACATGGCTTCTGTTCATTTGAGGTCTGGACTCTTGGACATTGCAACAGACTTTTTTTACAGCCGTTCTGTTGTAGATTTGATGCTGTGCTCAGGATCATTGTCCTGCTGCACAATCCAGTTTCAGCCTCACATTTGACTCTGGAATACTTTGGTATGCAGAGGAGTTCATGGACGACTCAATGACTGCAAGGTACCCAGATCCTATGGCTGTAAAACAAGCTCATCACCACCAGTGCTTGACAACTGTTATGAGGTGCTTGTGCTGATACGTTGCTTTATTTTCACCAAACATCTCTTCTCCAAAGGTGGTTTGCTCAGATATAGCTCTGCGAGCCTAAACTGTGTTGCCATGTTTGTTTTAGAGAGAAGAAGCTTTCTCCAGGCCACCCTTCCAAACAAACCACACTTGTTCAGTCTTCTTCTAATTGTACTGTCATGAACTCTAAAATTAACCCTTCTAACTGAGGCCTGTGGAGTCAGAGATGAAGCTCTTGAGTTTTGACTGATCTGGGGGTGAATTTGCTTGGCATTCACTCCTGTTAAGTCTGTGGCATTGTGTTAACACACACCTGAATGCTCCAGACCAGTAAACTGCCAACATTTGTGCTTTTATAGAGGTGCTCACACTTGCTGCTCCTTACCCTTTCCTATGAAAGTGGTAGGCATGTGCTTAGTTTTCCATAGGACTGTAAAAGGTCAGCAGAAAAGGCAGTTCTGGTCTCTGTCCTTACCTCATGGAAAAAAGCTGACAAAAAGAAGACAGCTGATTGGCTGAACAGTTTACTGAACCCTCTCCTCAGAAGCGGCTTATAAAAGTGGCTGCAAACCACACAGAAGGAAAAATATAACAATGGGTGAATACATGCATTTAAAATCAGACTAACTATATTAGTTATATACATTTCTATAGGGACTATTATTATTATAGAAATAGATTGAGAACAAACTATATATATATATTTTTTAGTAATTTTGAATTTTTCCATGTGTACTACTGATGAACGTGCTGTAATTACGCCTCTGTGAGAGAAAATACACTTCAGGAGGCATTGTGTTTACTTCATCTTGTTTAATAGAAATATATTTGCTGCTGCTGTTGCTGTATTTACCACCGCCGCTTCTTCAATCACAGCCAGATGAATCAATTTCCTAAATACATCAGCGTGCCTTGTTAAGCGCGTCCCCCTGCATCAAATTCACTGCCGTTTCCTGTGCCGAGTTCTATAATTTCATTCCATCTTTCTAATGTCTTACTGTGTGAATAATTCACTTTACCGCAGACACCACTTGTGCACCGGGATGTTCCAGTTCTGCCAGAAATATGTCACTGACTCTGAATTCCTAAAAAAAACAAAACAAAAAGTCAGCAAACAGCAAGCTGAAAGATTACAGCCTTGCAATAGTGGATTTAAAGCAGTCTGATTAATATTAATAAATATTTTAAAAAGATGCCTGTCTCACAAGAAAAGAGAAAACAAATTATCCCACAATGCACTCACTGACACCTATTTACAAATATTGGAAACACACAAATTGATCCATAAAATTTATTCCTTCGATTACACAAACGACACTGATATGAACCCAAATAGATTCATGAGTATGCACATAAATCGACTCTCATGCACACATGCAATTACCTGTGCATGCAGCTACTCTGAGCCAGTCCTTGAGCATAGTTCACCACACCTCATAAAATTCATAAATACAGACAAATATTTACCACCAGTCCTTGTAAAACTGCCTGTCACCAAAGCGCAGCAGCTCAGCTGTGAAGTTCATAGATGAGTGGAAGAACGAATAGAAAAACATCAGCCAAAGCAAGTGATTAGGAACCTGGAAAGACAAATTCAAGACTCATGGACAAGAACAAAATATACACTGATGACCTCCACTGCCCTGAAACACCACAATCTCAAGGAACTCTCAAAACACACTGTAACAACCTACATATACAGGTGAGAACAGAATCATTAGCTCCTATCAAAACACCTTTTTTTTTGCCAACTGCTGTTAAACAGAGCAAGGATTGTTTTCACACAGCTTTTCCAAAAATCCAAGTTTTATTTTGGATGCTAACATTATTTTACTTTGCACAGAGAAACAAAATCATTTCACAAAAACTACTTATTAGCCCCCCTGATGCTAATAATCAACTGTGTACTCTTTTTGCTGGATAACAGCCTGCAGTCATTGTTGTAGTTTTCAACAAGCCTCACACACGCCTCCTGAGCAATCCCGGCCCATTCTTTTTTGGCAAATCTCTCAAGCTCCTCCAGATTTGATGGTCTTCAGGCATGAACCTTGGTCTTCAGTTCACCCCACAGATTTTCAACGGGATTCAAGTTAAGGTTTTGTGCAGGCCCGTCAATAACGCTCACTTTGGTCTTTTGGAGGTAGTTCTTCACCAGGAGCGACATGTTTTGGGTTGTTGTGCTTCATCAGTGATTCTTTTTCCTGAACTCTAAACTGATTTCTTTTGTTTTTAGCAGGTTTAGGTTTTTATGTACTGATAACACAGTTTTACCTTGATTTTACAGGTTTTGAGCATTCCAAAGTTAAAGCCCATCATTGCTACGGCTCAATAAAAAGGTTGGTTTTTATTATATTGACCGTTTAATAATACCAACCCTGGCAATTATTGTTTTTTTTTCCTGACAAAAGTCTTTTATTGTGTGCAAAAAGAAATAATGTATGGTTTCTAAATAAAACCAGTATGTTTAGAAGTGCTGTGTTGAAAAGCTCTTGCTCTTAAAAAAAAAACAAAAAAACCAAACATCACTTGGGAGAATTGTGACAAAAACAAAATTTCATTGGGGGGGGGTAATAATTTTGTCCTACACACTGTATATGCTGATAAAGGTCACTTAAATTTGCATTCCCTATGTATAATAATGATTGGGAAGCGGCACTACAGTTTTTGCATGACCTCTGTTCATAAATAAACTCTAGCCTTATACTGCAAGACCAAAACACTGCCAATTACAATGGAAAATAAACTACTCTGTTTTGCTTGGCATCATTCTCAAGACTGGAGCTCTGTTTTTTAATGACTTTCATATCATTGAAGTTCAGCTGTGAGTGAAAATTATAGTGGAGGTTTTGCTCACAGCTAATCGCAGAAGTCTCTCAGTCATCCTGGACAGATCCATGTCCTAGAGGAGAGAAAACATGAAGAGCGGCATGAGCTGACAACTATACACCAACACTTCCTGTTTGTAGCTTCTGGCTCATTTTGCCCGCCTTACCTCTAGTGGTTTCATTGAGCTCTGAATGATGGGAATCATCCACTGACAGAAAGAAAAAAAAAAACTACTTTGAGACATGAGCTGCAACGCATGCATTTTATAAGGTAATTTCGTATTTGTGACAAAAACATTTCACATAGCAGACTCGGGCACTCCGAATCAGTTTGGGCTGTTCAGACTGTACCTGCTGCGTGAGACCAACTAACAGCTGGACGAAGAAAAGCTGAGGAGAAAGACACAAATTGCTGGTGACATGATTTCAGAGAAATAAATTGCCTGTGCCAGAGATTTTTTTTCCCCCACTTTTTGAAAAAATAAAAATTCAGCATCCAGTTTCACTCTTTAAGCGATGTACCCTGTTGTCTGACTTGTTGAGCTATGCCCAGATCTCAGCAATGTCATACATGAGCTATATGATATGCTTAACCCAGGATTTTTGTATAACCATGCCACCCTCATCACAATCACTTACATGTACACTGGGAAGGAAAAACCTTTTAACAGGAAGTTAACCTCCAGCAGAACCAGGCTCAGGGACGGGCAGCCATCTGCCATCCGAACAAGTCAAACTCTTTGGCACTTTTTAGGTGACGCTTGTAAAATGGGAGTGTGTTTCTGTGCTGACCTGAACGTGCAGCTACAATAAAAGCAGTATTTAATGGGTGATGCTGATATGAGATTTTTCCTCACCATCTCAAATAGTCTCCTTAGCAGGAAGCTCATGCGAATTTTAGGAGAACGCGGGAAGTTGAGCTCATAGCACAGAGTCGGAGCCAAGATGAAGTAGTACATGTCTACAGAGATGGAAAGGAGGTCAGTGTGGTAGTAATAAAACAGAGGCAGTGGTACATGAAAAACTGATCAACTCAGTTCCTAGCAAACAGTAATGGGATACTTTGAGTACCTCGGAGGGTGAGGTTACCAGGATAGCACACCTTGCGGTCACCTTCATAGAAACGCTGTTCTGATGGGCCTGTACCAGATATAAAAGAAATTTACAAACAGCAATGTCACACTTTATGTATGCTTTATTTAAAATTTCTTCTAAAAGCTGTTGCATCAAAGGTCTGCCAGTAGATGTCACCATAACAGCATGAGCAGTGTACTGAAAACTCTTTTTGGGTACAGATTAACTCACACTGAAATACATTTAAATCATAAAAATAACCGGATTACTTTCTTATGATTAAAAACAGATTTCAGTGAAGGCAAAATCTAACTCTTCATAAGTATTCATGTGTATATGTGACTTACAAGACAGTGACCTGGACAGTTTCTTGGCCTTGATCGTGCTCAGCTCCCTGCACCACAAGTTGACATCCTTATAGGAGTACAGTTTAAGTAGGAGAATGGTGTAAGTACCGAGTACGAATAAACCTCCAACTATCATGGGGAGAGGAAGAAAAAGAGGTAAGGATTAACACTGATGTGGACAAACGAATCCAGGAACATTTAATTAGCTCACATAAGGAATAAGATGTTGAGGAAGATATGGGGGAATGCCAGTAGACAGCAAAAAATAGCGAGGAAGAATGGATGAGGAGGACAAAGAGGTAAAACTAAGAGGAGAACAATGTGAGCAAAAAATATGGGATGTATGTTAGAAGGAGAGCCAGGGACAGAATGGAAAACAAAGAGTAAAGAGGCAGGAGAGAGAAAAAAGGAAGGGAGACAGACAATGAGAGGCTGTCATTTGATCTGGAACAAACAGCAAAACAAGCTCAGCTAAATAAATCATCTCAACTCAAAGTATAAGAGCAGTCTAACTGTGCCAAGGACATTATTACATTGTCACCATGTTGTTGTTGTTTTGAGAGTGCCCTCATAAACCAGTGCCAAAGTTTTGTTAATTGGCCAATGAGGAAAAGCTGATTTGAAAGGAGATCAATAAACATATTTTGTAAATTGCAAGCGCACGCATACACCAGCTTGCCTAGCAGGGCTTTATCAATAGTCACCATATGCATGATAGAAAAGGATCAAGCCGAACAAAGAACAAAAACACACACAAACACACACTCGTATATGTGGACAAACACTCAGACACACACAAACAAAAACTGCCTGTTGTGCCAGCAGGGCGAGGAGGAGGTCAGCACACCTGGCAGCAAACCATACCAGATCTTATCCATTAACCATCTGTCTCACTGGCTCAGTGTGACTCCTAAACAGCTAGATTTTCTTCAAGACAGCGACTCCAGAGATCATAAAACACACTCACACACACACACTCACACACAGGTGAGCGTGAGTGGGGAAAAACATGCCAGAAGCAGCCCTCTCTAGGATGTGGTGTCACTGCTGTACCAGGCTCTGCAAAGAAAGCTTTGATAGCTCAGTGTGTACAGTGGCTGAGTCATAATTTGATAAGCCGACTAAGAGCGTGCTTAAGAATGTTACAGGATGTTTTACACCATCTTATAATATCTGTGATTTTTATTTTTTCCAGTTTTTTCAAATAAGCAAAAATCTCACTGTTATCAGTAACCCGTGAATGAGGTTTTAAAATGAAAAAGTACATTTAGCTCAAACTGTATTATTTATTACACTTAATAAACACGTCTCCTTAGAAATAATGAAATGATGGCAATAGACAGGCAGACGCACAAAGAGTGCGCATTCATTGGCCACTGCAGATGTGTCCAGTAAATGCAATACCCCCCCTTCTTTTTCTCTCTCTCACACAGAGAGACAGAGACACGCACGCACACACACACACACACACACAGAGGTGTGCTTTGCCACAGGACATTGCACTTACATAATGACATTAATTTACCTTATAACACTTACAGTCCACTACTTGGTCAGTCCCAACACTTCCTGCAGCAACTGCTTTCACCTCAACATCTAAACGTTTAAGTTATGAGGTCCTGCTTTTGGTTCCCAAAAGAGTTAGGGCACCACAATGTGACTGTGTAAACAGACCCAGTCTATGTCCCCACAACTTAATATCAGTATGTACACATATATTTATACATACACACCTGCCCTCTGTCAGCTGTCCTTCTTGTGTGAACAGCAGTGCAGAGAAAACAGACAGACAGATGGAGCAACTCCTTTACTCCTTCACCTCCCAGTGAGAGAACATATGAGAGGAGAAGAGGAGAGGACAATAGCCCAAGATGGGAAACAATGATTTTCTGGGATAAAATAAACCATCCTTACATAGGAAACACCCAGCATGGATGTCCTTTGATTGATATAAAGCCAGGGGTGTGCTTACTAAGGCATGAAGAGTAAGAGACTGGTGCTGTGCCAAAACAACTGAACTAAATACATTTATCAAGTTCATGACATAAAACACTCCTACCATGGAACATTTGTGGATGATGTGACAAATGTGACCTTGTCAGTGAAATATTTGTCAATTACATCACACGTTCCAGCTAAAAATATATAACCCTGGTAGAAGTCTAGGATTTTACCACAATACAAGCGAGCCAGTCTGGGGGAGTAGTAACATTTGGAAAACTACCACGAGTACAAGTACATGGTTTTCTGACACATTTTATTACTCTTAGATGTGAAATACTGCTGTACTTTCCATAACACATTATCTAAACTCGAAGAAATACGCAAAGACACAATAGTTAAATTTCCTGTTGAAGCAATACAATTTCCATAGATCTATTTTAATCTATTTTTATACACAGTAACGCACATCAATGCAACTGTTTTGTGCTAAAAAGAAAAAAAATCAGAAAGAATCTCTCATTAATTTAATGAGGGATTCTGTGCACTTGGTCCTTCCTGTAAAAACACAGTATGCTGTATTCCCAATCATGTGGCCTGTGAAAGACAACTATGGTTTCTGCCAGGGGGCACGATGAAGGCAGAAGGTAGTGACCCTTGGATGACCCTGCACAGCAAACCACACCCATCTCCTCTCCTCTCCACTCCTCTCCTCTCCTCTCCTCAGAGCCAGCTGGAAACAATCCAGTCATGACCAACTGGTCCATTACCACTAACCGACTCCAATTATGACTCTGTATAAGAGACGCCTTTTACTGCACTGTCGATCTGGCTGCTGGTTTCTGTGAAGGGCAAGGATGTGGATGTTCTCTTAATCTTTATTACCCTTAAATTATTTTCTACATTGTAAACTACCAATGAATGGATAGTGTTTTGGCTGCGTAAGAGATGAGACTATATTAGTTAACTATTTGTCTCGGTAATGTACAGAAACAAGACGACAGGGAGGACAGTTTAATAAAAACATTTTACCTGAGGTCACGGAGGGAACCAATAGGACCACTGCAGGAGGGAATGTTAGCATAACGGCCATGTTAATGCAATGGACCAGAAATCCCACAAGTTCACTGAATGAGCCCTGTGCACAAAGAGAAAAACAGAGCAACAGCAGGAGTTTTGACGTCATCTCTTAACAGTCTACGTCCCCTTGTTCACCACCATCACTAGAAAAAATGCCTCCGTTT
>VUQJ01003847.1:18755-33714 GCA_015108635.1 Andinoacara biseriatus
TCAGAGCCGCTGTCACAGAGGGACACCAATAACAAAAACACAACTTATGCAATAAATAAATAAATTAAAATATTTATTTAGGATATGCTATTAGCAGAAATCAAACTGAAACTATCAGAATTCTTATTTTATTTGTAAAAAATATTTATAGAGAACCTATAATATCACAAATAACTAACAGCGTCTGCATCTGGACTCTTTTTTTTTCACTTTTATTCCATCCGTTCGCTTCCGCTTCTCCTTTTCAGGGTCGCGGGAGGGGGGGGGGGGCTGGAGCCTATCCCAGCTGCCATAGGGCGAGAGGCAGGGTACACCCTGGACACGTCGCTAGCCCGTCGCAGGGCCAACACAGATAGACAGACAACCATTCATGCTCACATTCACACCTATGGGCAATTTAGTCTAGCCAATTAACCTAACGCATGTCTTTGGACTGTGGGAGGAAACACACGCAGACACGGGTAGAACATGCAAACTCCACACAGTGGAGGTGGAAGGTGGAATCTAACCCAGGCCTGTGAGGCAGCAGTGCTAACCACCGTGCCACCGTGCTGCCAATACTTTTTATTTAGCTGTATTTTTTTTAAAATGTTAGAACTATATCAGTGGCTTATATAATACACCAATTTCTCCCAATTTTATGTAAATTGATTAGCCTGTAAACTCAAAGAAAAAGTCATTTTCTCAATTTTTTTCACTTTTCAAGCATTTACGGGTATTGCTTTCTTACTAGCTGCAAGCAAAATTCCTGATAAATATTTAACTTTGACTGGTAAACTGCTCATAGTGTCTCACTTCACCATCTGTACTTACTTTAATTTAGGGGTTATAAAATGTTTTAAAAGGTTCTTCCAGCAAAATTCTCTCCAAGTACCTGAGCTGGTAGAAGTCAACTGCTTGATACAGTCTTAAGACAAGTTTCTCATTTCTGTTGGTTTTATGCATGTCAATAAATATTTCAGGCAGCACTGTGGCATGCTGCTGTCTCACAAGGTCTGGATTTGATTCCACCTTGGCCTGGACCTCTGGCTGTGTGGAGTTTGCATGTTCTCCCTGTGTCTGCATGGTTTTCCTCCCACAGTCCAAAGACATGCAGTTACTGGGGTTAAGTTAATTGGTCATTCTAAATTGCCCATAGGTGTGAATGTGAGTATGAATAGTTGTCTGTCTCTCTGTGTTAGGCTGATGACCTGTACAGGGTGTACCCTGCCTATATAAAGTTTGCTTCCCAGGTATTTGGGCTCTATTATGTAAAAAAGAAAGAAAGAAAGAGAGAAAGAAAGAAAGAAAGAAAGAAAGAAAGAAAGAAAGAAAAAGAAAGAAAGAAAAGAAAAAGGTAAAATTTGTCTTAAAGACTTAAAATTTCTACAAATCAGTGCATAAAAGTGCAGGAGGAGGAGGACCCAGGTGCTTAAACATAACTTATAACATAATACCTTAAATAAATCAGAAGTGCTCAGCAAGGTAAAACAAACGAACAAAAAACAAAAAATAAAAGTAAAATAAAATAAAATAAAAGAGCTCAATAAATAAAATCCAACTAATATACAATAAAGTTCTTTCCAAAAATGTTATTTTATATTACTAAATGTAATGATATCATTAACAGCAAACCATCAACAAACACTTGATAACCTTAAGTTTCACGAAACCTCTAGACGACCTTAAGGAATACGAGGTATACTGTTAGTAATAAGAATATTTATTTAACTTACTAATGTTAACATTCTATAACTATACTATAAGACTATCCCAGCTGCTTCAAGGAAGCATTCACAGTATTGTTATTGTATTCTTTATTATTATTCTTTATTATTATTCTTCCGTACGTTTTTTGACGGCTAATAACTCCTGGTATCAAAACGTTCAGCTTCTTTGGGACATTAGTGTTACTGCTTTTCAGCTTCATAACTTTTCAGCTATATTTTAAATTATTTTTTTTTGTGAATTTTTTGCCCTATTGAAAATGAATGGGGAAAGAGATCAAAGGGGAGATCAAAGGATCAAAGGGTGTATTGGCATTCTGATTCCACTTCATAGTCATTTGAGGAGCATGTAAGTGGTTCAAACCATTTTCTGCCATTTCAACATTTCCTGGCATTTCGGCTCTGAGCTTTCGACTGCAAGCATTCACAGTTGCATTTTCTTCTGGAAATGCGTTTTCTAGTAAAAATAGTTGTACAGTTATTCAAGCAGCAGTTGCCCTAACACTTTTCTAAGCTCCGTCCAGTTGCCACGCTCTGATATGCAAAAAAAGCGCCCCTGTAGAGATGCGCGTAAAGCGCTTGCGTCAAATGTTTTTTTTTTTTGAAGGCCCCACTAGCCAGCGTGCTAATCAAACATTTGGAACGCTAGAAAGGTTTTCCTAATTACTAGTCCTCTGAGAGTATTTTTTTTAAATTCTTTTAAATACCACCTGATTGAGGGTATGTACATCTGGGCATGTTTACATTTATTTTAAGCAAACACTTCTCCCGCTAAAATTGAGTTTTGTTTGTTAGGTAACGCCAGCTCGCGCTAATATTAGCTTAGCCTAATTCTGTTATGCCGGGGACACAGTAGCGTGCTCGATGCTAGCTTTAGCTTACTAAACTGCTAGTTTTTGGCCGTGTAAATTGGGGGCAAGTTAAGTAGCTACGACACAAACAACACCATAGTAACAACAGGTGACGGTTGGGACGTTCTAATAGCCACCTAGCGAACGAGTTAGGTGACTATTATGGAGTTGAGCTAAGTTTGAGTATTGTTAGTGCTAGGCAGCAGAAGTGACCAATGGATATTTGTGTGCTTAGATACCAACAAAACATGACTGTGCTTTCACTGTTATAGCAGTTGGATTAAGTCAGTGTTTGGAAAAGTTTAAAAGTTTTTTTTTTTTTATTTACACTGTTGAGAGGACGTCGTTTACTTAAACATCTAATGCTATTGATAACGGGTATCACTGCTTCTTCTTCAGGTTGGTCCACTTCACTTCCACAATGTCTTTCCCCCCTCATTTAAACCGGCCGCTGTTGCCACCTCCAGGCATCCCTCCTCAGTATACAGGCTTTCCCCCAGGTAAGCACCCATCTGATCCACGTTCACCTGTTGTGCTTTAGTTTCGCTGTGCTATTATTTTAAAGAGGTACACTAGCAGCATTCGGTTTTCACTAATCTACAGTCATAGATCTGTGAAGTAATGTAATTGCTGGTTGCAGGAGCCCCTATGATCCCAGTTCACATGGGTATCATGACCCCCACACCTGCAGTAATGGTTTCATCAGTGCCAGTGGTCAGCAAGCCTGCAGTCAAGAGGGAAACTGCTGCCATGAATGCTGAGAACAGTGGGCCTACCACAACAGTGTTTGTGGGGAACATATCAGAGAAAGCTTCAGATATGCTGATCAGACAGCTGCTGGCGGTAAGGGAGGGAAAGCAGCAGTCACAAATCCTGTTTGTTTTTATGTAATACGGAGTAGTAATTGTAATCCTGAACAAATACACCAATAAAGAAAGGCGTCCTCTGAAGCTGACAACTTTCTTTGTTTCTCCAGAAATGTGGAATTGTTCTGAGCTGGAAGAGAGTCCAAGGAGCCTCTGGCAAGCTTCAAGGTAATTTCTAATACACAAAGTGGGTATTATAAGATGAAGAACACTTAGGTCCATGGGAAACCCTAAATTTAGTCTGTAAAGAAACATTTGATCATGCCCTTATATCTATTTCCATGTCGCTATGTGTTCCAGCCTTTGGTTTCTGTGAGTATAAGGAGCCAGAGTCCACATTGCGAGCCTTGCGACTTCTTCATGACCTGCAGATTGGAGATAAAAACCTGCTTGTGAAAGTGGATGCCAAGACAAAAGCACAGCTCGATGAGTGGAAGGCCAAGAAGAAGACTACAAATGGGGTATGAATTTTGTTTTTTTTTTGAGCAGTGTGCATGCATTTGTTTGTTTAGGAATCCATTATAGCAATTAAAAAAAAAGTTTAAATTTTGTGGTGACTACAAAAGATAAACTGTTTGCTAAGCTTGCTTTTCCTGTGTTGGCAGGAGAAAAAGAGTGAAAATACAGCAGAGGATGAAGAAGAGGTCTTGGATGAGGAGACAAAGAAGAAAGATCAGATTATCAAAGGCGCCATTGATGGACTGATGCGGGAGTATGCTGCTGAGCTTAATGCACCTTCGCAGGATGACGAGTCCCAGCGACGGAAGAGAAAAAAGGAGAAAAAAGAAGAGGTACCAACCTTGATTAATTAACTTGTACCACTGTTTTATTTACTCCTAAATGTGAAACTTGAACCTGCTAATGTGCTGGCTTTCCACAGGATGACATAAACACTATTGACATGGAGGAGGATAAGAGGGACCTGATTTCCAGAGAGATTAGTAAATTTCGTGACACTCACAAGGTAAAGTGGCTTCTTTGATCTTGTAGTTGACATTTCAGGTTTTGGACAACAATTCACTCCTAGAGCTTGCACATTTACTTGATACATTTACCACTTTTTACCCTAACTCAGTAACATGCATATTGCGCTATCAATTGGAAGTCCCTGAAATTAACATCACCAAACATATTATTCTGCCCTAAACTATATGAAATGTTTTCATTTTCAATGTTCAAACACTATAAGTAGGCAGACAGCTAGTGTATTCTTGTCACCTTTCTCAGGCGTGAGTTGACACCTGTCACCATAGTCAAACTATCTAGGTGTGATCATTATAGATCCATATCTTCATTCATCACACAAAAATGCATGGAGACGATGTAAAGTTACTTAAAAGCTAATCTATTCATTAAACCCCACCATTATGATAGTGATCATATGGTGACTAAAGCAAGATGAATCTCAGAGCTTTGGAAAAAGTTGCCAGGATAGGATGTAAGTATCAGCCTTCATTTACTTTATACATATACTGGGCGCCCCCCTCTTGAGGACTTGCATTGGGGCAACTGGGTTGCTCAGTTGTGTGTGTTGGCCTTGATTTAGCCAACCTTTCTACCATGCAAAGGCAGTTTCCCATCATCATGAATTTATGACAGCATTGGTGTTTCCCTCGAATGTGGGCAAGTCAGTGAACCTGTGCGAGTCCTCTGTAAATTATGGTATGTCTTAATGGTGTTCATGTTGAAGCACAAGGACTCAGTAACCACTGCAGTGACTTTGGCTGTAGCCTTATTATTCTAGTGTGGGGTGGGGGCGCCCTCTCCACAGCAGAAAGATGATCTGAAGATTAATAAGGTACGTGTTCTCTGTATGTTTTGTTGTGGCATTTTTTTCTTTCTCTTCCACTTGGTAGGTGTCTTACAATCTCTGCCTTAGTTTTTATTTTATGTGAGATAAGTTAATGAGCTTATTCAACTGTTTAAAAAATGAACCAGATAAAACTCAAGTAAAGACTCCTTAAAAAACTGGAAAGAAGCAAAACGGCACAATTCTAATGTATTGTTCCAGCTTGTGAGGGATAGATGGATAAATGAAAGATGGTGTCAGAAATTTTGAATGAACTTTTTACTGTGTGAGAACTGCTGTAATGCCCCTGCTTTGTGTGTAAAAACACAAAAACAAAATAAGTGAAGGTAAACTAAAATGTTTATCCAAACAAAGAATAAAAACTTAGTGTTACGTTTTGGCAACAGAAGTCTTGTTTGTGTGACATGCACTCCAACTGTAATTATGATTTCGTCAACAAATGGAGAAATTTCAGCTATCTGTTGTGTCCTATCGTATCTGGACTGCTTGATTAGAGGAAAAAAAAAGTTTATTTAACATGGGTACTCACAAGATTTAAGCTTTAAAAAAAAATTCTCTTTTTCCCTTTTAATTTTTGTAAATTTCCTTGATCTTGGCAGGTAGTGAATTCAGACTTTTTAATAGAGGGAAAAATGAAAGGAAAAGGAAGTGCTGAAACTATACGAGGGTATTGCAAAACAGTGTGGTGCAGTTGTGGGTTTACCTCACTTATTGTGTTTTAATAATGCAAGATATTTAATAAATGAAATAAAAGAATGCATAAATCTTAGTTTGTGGACCATTACGTGTAAAAATACTTTCTATTAAAAACATGCAGGTGGTCACGTGTTTCTTTAGCATTTAGCCTTGGCAGACAATACAGAGGTAAGTAAAAAAAGACGAAAATAAATAGAACACTTGACATAAAATCAATAAAATAGATTTGTATTAGACCCCCACATTTAATAATATATTGAAAACATAACTGGAGCACTATAGATTCTAAAAGTAATTAATACCTGCCATCTTCTGTCGTGTCAAATGTTTCTTCCTCTTGAGTTGCATGACACCCAAGGCTTTTAGTTAGCGTTTTTGAGTAAAGACTACCTGACTGCTTGTAGTCAAATATGAATGGAATGAACTTTATGAAATGTTTGCCTGTACAAAAACACAAATCTAAGAGAAATGCAAAATGATGAACATAGTGTTATATTACGGATCATTATATTTATTTATTGCATAAGATGACATTATTATTGGAAAATAATTAGGGTTAAAGCCTTGTGTGTGATGCCCATAAGTTTTGGTGTGTGTGCGTGTGTGTGTGTGTGTGTGTATAATCAGTCATAAAGAGCTGCTGAAGACTTCTGCAGGGGTAAGACCGTTTCTACAATTTCATTTATCTGTGCAGAAATGTAACTGATGTTCATAATGTTTTTTTTTTCTTTTTTTTGTGATTTAGCAAAATACCAAATGCCATATTACTCATTGAAGTAAAGGCTGTTGTTGATGATGACAATGATAATGATGCTTAAGCAAGACAGAATCCCATAACATTTTTCCCTTGTATACCGTGTGACCTGCTTTCCTCCCAGGCCTAACTTAAAAGGCTTGTAGGGGCAGCGAAGGGCTGAGTCCATAGTTCAACACCTGTAAGTCACAAACAACTAGTTCAAGAAAAGACTGATGCCTGTTTTCTGTTTTTGTTTTCCTTGTTCTGAGAGAAGGACTCTTAAGGAGAGAAAAAGCATTGTCATTTCCCGCGTTTTTCTCGTTACGAATGCCTCAAGTTGAATATGTTCCATGGGTCTTTAAGGCCATTGAAGTGGTTTCCAGTTCCATTCTTGCTATGCTGTAGTTTATGCTGCAACTTTGAAGCAACAAAATGCATCCTGTAGCTTTAGATGAATGTTGAAGCTGTCTCTCTGAGAGGGAGAGCTTTTTGATTGTTTCTGGTTTTCCAGATAGGATCCCAGCTTCTTGTACAAGCTTTGCACTGATTAGCAAAGAGCATGTTCATCTATGAGACCAAAACCTGGAAACCACTGATCTGCTCACAGTTGTGAATTGATTGCAGGGGTTCCCTGCATCTGTGTGGCATCCCCTGAACCTCTCTGTATTTTGCTCTGCAGAAACTTGAGGAAGAGAAGGATAAGCGGGAGAAGGAGCGGCTGGAATTTGAGCGTGAAAGGAGGGAGCGGGAAAAAGAGCGAGAGCGGGAAAGAGAGCGGCGGGACCGCGAGAGGGAAAAGGAGCGAGAGCGTGAACGGGAGAGGGAACGAGAGCGAGAGCGGGAGAGAGAGAGAGACAAAGACCGTGACCGCAGGACCAGGGAAAGGGAGAGAGACAGAAGTCGTGAAAGGAGCGCCAACCGCAGCCGATCCAGGTGACGCAAAAAACCCCATAAAGACATGCTTTGTAGGTGATAATTATGATTTATTACAAATCAAGTTTCTGCAAGCTTATTTTCTTATAATGTAATTTAAACCACTTTAGTGTGGGATCAAGAAAATCAATTTTTGTTTTTTTTAAATCAGTGGATGGTAAAATTTCGTGACTCGTGCTCGCAGATGAAACCCCTATACCATACTTAATCACCAGCTTAATACTTAGATTTGCCATGCATTTTTATGTGGTCAAAAATGAAAGAAAAATGTATCTCTGGCTTTATTTTTGTAGGGAGGTCAGCCGAGACAGAGAAAAGAAGAGAGACCAAGAGGATGAAGAAGAGGCATATGAACGCAGGAAACTGGAGAGGAAACTTCGAGACAAGGAAGCTGCCTATCAGGAGGTGGGAAGGGCTGAGATAAAAATGATGAAAAGACGTGTCGAATTGTGAGCAAGATGTTATCCTGCCAGGAGTGAGGCCACAGCTCCTACGTTCTGCAATACAAAATATTCAAAAGAAAGTTTATAAAGTTCAATCAAAGTCAATTGAAGCAGTAAAATTCACATAAAAGGACTCATGAGCTGGTATTTTGTCTAAAAAAAGCAGTAAATCTTCAACATAATTTCTATTTTTTGCACAATAACATCTCTTATATTACTCTTTTACCTTAGCTAGGGATAGTGCTTGTGTGTGGTTGCTGCTTACCTGACAATATTTTTACCGTAGCGGCTGAAAAACTGGGAGCTCAGGGAGCGGAAGAAGGCACGGGATTATGCCAAGGAGGCAGAGAGAGAAGATGAGCGCAGACGAGAAATGGTAAGCGGGTTTTGAATGACTACTGATTTTCATTAAGTTCTTCTACTAATAAACAGGTTAAATTCATACTGTACTCACTTATCCGGCCAGTTTATTAACCAGCAATCTGTACTATGAAACAGGATTATTAGGAGCAGAGTGAGGTAAATTCAGGGTAAACTCTGGGTTTTTAAGTCACAGAGGTGGTTCATTTCTTAACAGAATACGTCGGTACATTACTCTGCAGATATGACCTGCCTGAGAAAAAGTTAGGTTTAAGGAAAAACTGCACAAAACTGCAGCTTGCTGACCAATCAGTGCCATACCTTGACCTCAATGTGCAGGTCTGTGTTTTTGAGACAGTCTGCACCCTAAGCCCTGTTACTTGCAAATTTTAAATAAAGTGTCGCAAGTAGGCTAAGCCTACTTACCAGTTTGAATTCTGTACTTAATGTCAGCCTTAAATACCATGGCCTAATAATTTAAAATAATATAATTATGTCAAATGATAACTGCCAAAGCCCCCGCACCATGTCTTAATGATGAAGTCATTTTTTCCCTGTTTTTTTTTTTTCAGATGAAAGAAGGCAAACGGTTAAAAGAGTTTCTTGAAGACTATGATGATGACAGAGATGACCCCAAGTATTACAGGTGAGCAGTAACCCAGGCCAAGTGGACTGTCCATCAAAAACAAATGCACTCATAAACCTCTCCAATAGGATCTGCATTTGATACCTTGAGGTATCTTAAATTTGCTGATGTTTGTTTATAATATTTAAACTGTTCAGTGGCAGATGTTGTGAATTTAAATCAAGACTGAGCCTTTAGGTATTCATTGTAGTGCTTTGTAATGCAGATGTGAGCTATGTGGTACCTAGACATGTAAATTAAAGCTGCAGGCAGCGATGACAGGACCCTTGCATATGTCAAAGTGTGCTGCAGGTCAGGTGTGCTGTAGTTGAGTTTCCTGCGGTCACCTGGATGTTTTAAGCCCAGGATTCTAATTGGCTGTTGCATAATCTAGCTACTAAACAGTTTCTGTGCCCACTAGATGGCACTGGACAACGCTCACTAATCATATATCATACCTCAGTATATCCACAATAAAAGTTTCACATACATTGGTGGTTGTTGATCATGTACTGCTTATTTCCAGTTGTCACTAATATTAACACATAAATTTATCCAGACTTGGATTCTCTTGAAGTGAAGTTTTGACCGAATGGACAATGAACACTTGAGAAAGCAATTGCTGTCATGTACACGCTGTTTAGTGAAAACTTTACAAAGCTTTACATTTTAGCATTGCCAAGGTTTTTGCATTGAACTGACCAAAGATTGTGTTGATCTAAATCTCTAGGTGGAATTGGGTAAAGTACAAAGCCTGAAAATATCGCAACCACGACCCTAAACTTCCTGTTGGTCGTTTTAGAGAGTGGCTCCAAGAGGCTTTTTTTTTTACATCTTGGGACATTAAATGAAAAATTTTATACATGCAAGTGGAATATAGCCCTGGGGCTTTAAAAAATAAAAAATTAAGTATTGTAAGTGGCACTTTAGAGCCATTTTTCAATATCCAAAAGCAACAAACTCAGTTTTTCAATAAGGTCTGAACTTAACTGAGAGAACTTTTTTGATTGATGCAATCAGCCTGTAAGTACTTAAAAGTATAAAACATCACATTTTCTGTTCCCACTATGTTGCACTGTTTCTGACTATTGGCGTATTTTGTGCCTCATGGCAAATCGTCAAAATTTGCCACACTGCCACACCATTTTGAAGAAAACTTGAGTTACACCAACTCATGAAGGTGTTCCCGACCAGATTTTAGATGGTTCAACTTGCTTGAAGCGCAAGTGTAAAATATGTAATTTTCTGTTTACACTAGGCTCTGACTGTTGATAACTATCACCATACACGTGTTCAGGGGTGGACCCTTATGAAACATGAGAAGTTTTGGCCAGATTGGATGATGTATGTGTGAATTATAGGAAATTAAATGGTACAACACCAGGAAATCACAAAAACTGTGCCAAAGTCACCTGTTCAAAATGAGAGATTTCCTGTTGGCTTTATGGCATAGCTCCAAGAGGATTTATTTCATTTTTTTTGGTACATCTTGCTGTGTTACGTATTTTTACCAAATTTCATACATGTACATGAAACACAGTGGTGGGACTCCTGTCTTGCAGTTTTGTAGGGGGTGCTACAGAGCCATTTTACTCCATCCATATGCGACATACATAAATACATAAATTTTCATCAGACCTGACACGTGGAAAATTTGAGGAGTTTTCAAGCGTGTCCTCAAATGCAGCTCTTTTGTAAATAAAAATAAACAGAGCAGATATGATAGGGCCTTCTCACTGTTGGTGCTCCGGCCCTAAAAAGCAGCAGCAGATGCTGTGTGACCCACACAGCAACACATGCAGTACTGCAGCCATTGTTCTGAAGGCTGTTATTTTTTGTATGACCCCTAGGGGCAGTGCACTGCAGAAGCGACTCAGAGACCGAGAGAAGGAGATGGAGGCGGACGAGCGTGACAGGAAGAGAGAGAAGGAGGAGCTGGAAGAGATCAGACAGAGGCTGTTAGACGAGGGACATCCAGACCCAGACGCAGAGCTACGCAGGGTATGCTTGACTGTAATGTAATATAAATGTGTGTGTTTGCCTGTATCTGTCTGTGCTGAGAGGGAATGCTGTGTGTTGTCTCTGTGAAGGTCACTTGATCTCGTCTGAGTCTCTCTCCACATTATGCATGTCTAGCTTTCATTATCTGTTGACCTTCTTTTCGGTGCAATGGTGTGATTGGATGATTATTTTCTGCATATCTGCCTGTTATTGGCCCAGATGGAAGAAGAAGAGGAGGAGCGTCTGAGACAGCCTCCCGTCGTCCAAGAGCCAGAACCTGAGGAGGAACGTGAACGCCACAGGGGTTCACGAGACCACCGGGAGCGCCGACAGGAACAGGAGAGGCCAGAGTCCCGCTCACGACCCCCCCACTCGGATAACGAGGTGGAGGATGGTGAGGAGGAAGAATATGACAATGATGAAGATAACCCGGACGTAAAACCACGCCTAAAGCCCACAATGCGGCCAATCACAGCAGCACCATCTGTGTCATCGGCCAGTGGAAATGTGTCTCCCAACACGCCTGGGGAAGAGTCACCCTGTGGCATTATCATTCCCCATGAGAACTCCCCACCTGAGGCGCTACCACAAGAGGAACATCGGCCAAAGATCGGCCTCAGCCTGAAACTGGGTGAGTCTGAAAGACCTCAGTCCTGTCATTAGAGGATGAACAGACACAGAGCATGCAGGTAGATTTGACATAAATAAGTAGTTGATGGGCAGAAAGCAGCAAAAGATTCATTAACCGATGCAAATTCATACAACAAGATATGTAAAAAAGTCTGTCACCCTCTTTAAATGTCATTCTATTGACAAAAAAACCCTTGTGGCTATCATTATTGTTTAATAATCTGCATATTCTGGTTTTAGGTTTAAAAAGAATAAAGGGTGATTAATTCCAGGTCTCAGGTTAGAGGATGTGCTGCTTCCAAGATTTGGGACAATTCTGAATATAATTTACTGTCAAGTTAATTTTTCCCCTTTTAGACCGTTTCATGAATTGCACTGAAAGAAAGCATATTTCTAGACTTTATTTTAAAGCTCAGTAACCAGATAAAGAATCTGTGAGACACTGACATGGATCAGAGCCCTGTTCCAGAAAGCAGGTTTAACAAACTCCAGCCCTAAACTCTGGGTTGATTAACTCTGAGATGGTTCCAGAAAAAAATCTTCAGTTGTTTCTGTCATCGATGAGTATGTCCACCTTAAGCAGTCTGTGTAGGTATTTAAAGAAAGCTCAAATGCCAGGATTCACCATGGCAACGGATAATTAAAGAGCAAAACCTCCAGTGGACGGAGGAATATGAATTTAAACCATGACATTTATCTGAAAACCAGGAGAGTTATTTTAATCAGTGCCATCCCATCAGCCATCATTTATCAAACTTAAAATTTCCTTAATAAAATTTGGTTTGATTTTTAAGTCAAAGCTCTAACCTGGCCGTAACATAAATCAAGTTATGACAGCTGTTGGAAAGATGGTTTAATTATGGCGTTTTAGTCAGACAGTGTTGTATATTGACTGATTTATAAAAGCACACTTGTGAAAATAAACCAACATCTTACTCAGATTTTAGTGATTTTAATGGGCTAAATTTTTGCAAGTTAACGCGCCCTGAGCTTTAATATAACTATACGAATGTCAGTTGGTTTCAGTGCAGCAGGAGAGGAGTCACCAGAGAGAAACTCAAGTTTGTTGAAGATTTGTTGAAGTTTAGACTCTGTTACCCTGGTGACTGATTCAGCATTTAACTCTCTTGAATGGAAAACTAGGGTCTCCCTCATCTCAGGTTTAACAACCTCAGTTTTCACTGAACTGTACTACCATACCATACTGTTCATTGTCTTTGTGCACATCCTTTTCTTGGACTGGAAAACTTGAGAGAAAAAGGACTTTTACATTTTCAATTTTCAGTTAATGTGTATGTAAGGAACACAGAGAGCCCCATTATCTATGAATTTTTCCGAAGGGACAAACGGTCGCGTAATTACGGTAATTCAAAGTGCATTTGATTAGACATCTCAATGGCGATACGGGTTAAGTATATAATTGATGAGGGTGAATTGTTGTTTAAGGAATCCAAAGGCAACCCATTTATATTTTTACACTGTAAGACACTGTCAAAGGTGTTGAAATAACTGCAAGGTTTCAGAGGCTGCTTAACTAAAACAGCACTGTAGTCATAAAACTGTGTCCTTGCCAGGTGCCACGGGAAGCCCCAGTCAACCCAATGTAGGCAAGAGGAAGAAGCTTCCAGTGGACAGTGTCTTTGACAAGTTTGATGACGAGGAGGCCGATGAACAGCCGCGCAAGAGGAAGCTGGTACCCCTGGATTATGACGATGACAAGAGCCTCGGGGTGGACGGTGCCGGACTCTCCAGCATAAAGGGAGCCAATGCTGAGGAGAAACGCAAACACATCAAGAGCCTGATCGAAAAGATTCCTACAGGAAAGCCTGAGCTGTTCTCCTACCCACTGGACTGGTCCATGGTCGACACGGTAAGGAGAAGAGGGGAAATCTGCAGTATTTCATGGAACTTCTCTCTTATTTTTAACCTTTTTTGTAATCAGACAAGAATATTGTACTTGGGGAGAACTTCCAAAGGTTTAAGTGATCAAAGACAGTCAATTTGTGACCTTAATCCGGGTTTAATGGTATGTGTAATATAGAAATTATAAATATTCACTTCTAAAACAAAACCCTTGTCATTTCTTGTTCCACAGACATTAATGGAACGGCGTGTTCGTCCCTGGATCAATAAAAAGATCATTGAGTACATCGGAGAGGAAGAGGCAACATTAGTGGACTTTGTCTGCTCTAAGGTAATAATCATGTGATGTGACATGTTGATTTCTGACTCAGAGGGAAAGTGAAATGATTGAAATGTACTCTTCCTGATACATTTTTGCCCATATGCTTTCAGGTGATGGCTCACAGTACACCACAGAGTATCTTGGATGATGTTGCCATGGTAAGCAAAGCTACAGATATATTTATAGATGCTTGTTTGTGGGTTTTTTTTTTCCTGTCTTGTTTTCCCCTCTATATCAAATTATACCAAACTACACTCATGGCCATTTCATTAGGTACATCAGTTCAACCGCTCACTAATATACATGTTTAATCAACCACATGGCATCACCTCAATACATTTAGGCATGTTGAATGGTCAAGACAAACTGCTTAAATTCAGACTGAACAACTTGTTACATGGCTGTTGGTGCCAAACAGATGGTCTGAATATTTCAGAAGCTGCTAATCTACTGGGATTTTCCCACAACTATCTCTAGGGTTTACAGAGAGTGGTCCGAAAAAGAGCAAATATAGAGGTATTCAGCCGAGGTATTCAGAAAAGCAACTCTGAATGCACAACATATTGAACCTTGAAGCTGATGGGCTACAGTAGCATTAAGGTCACAGTGGGCACTATGCCTGTCAGCTAAGAATGGAGAAATTGAAGCTAAAATTCACACAGGACCACAAAAATTGGACAATAGAAGATTGGAAAAATTTTGCCTGATCTGATGAGTCTTGAGTTGTGCTGCAACATTCAGATGGTGGGCCAGAATTTGATGTAAACTACATCAAGGCATGAATCCATCCTGTCTTGTATCAATGTTCAGGATAGTGGTGGTGTAATGGTGTATGGGATATTTTTTTGGCCCACTTGGGGTCCCTTAGTACCAACTGAGAATCATTTAAATACCACAGCCTACCTGAGTATCGTTGGTGACGATGTCCTTCCCTTTATGACCAAAGTACACGTCTTCTGCTGCTTCCAGCAGGATAATGCATCATGTTGCAAACCTCAAATCATCTCAAACCTCTTTTGTGAACATAATGAGCTCAGTGTACTGAAATAGTCTCCAGTCATTAGATCGCAAGCCAAGAAAGTTCCAGTGCCTTGTTGAGTCTATGCCACCAAGAATT
>VUQJ01003851.1:23908-36398 GCA_015108635.1 Andinoacara biseriatus
GTGATAGGACAGACCCGATTTAAAAAAAAAAAAAAAAAACGGTCAAATGCAAATTACAGGTAAATCAATCTAGCAAATATAGGATTAATGAGCATTATTTCAATGGTATGAAAGGGTCAGTGTATGTAAAAGACCTGCACAACTTCATGCTTTAGAAAAGCAATCTCAAAGATTTCAGTTTGGCACCACTGGAGGTAAAACCACTGAGTTTAATACATTTAAGTTGAGGCTGTACATTTTGGTCCCTTTACTCCCTGTTATATTTCAAACTGATCCACAATCTAAAAACATATAAAATAACCTTTGTCAAGCCTTGGAGATGCATTTTTAATAAACAATTGACCTAAGTGCCCAGGTCCTTGACAAACACAGTCTTTCCTTTACTCATAAATGGTAAGTGGACTAGTACTTGTATAGTGCTTTTCTACTCAATTTGAGCACTCAAAGCACTTTATTACTATGAGCATCATCCACCCATTCACACACACACACACACTGTGCTTTCGTCTATGCCTAAGCACTTTTAACCTAATGTTCACACACACACAGTCTGATGGATGCATTGGGGGCACCTCAGATTGGTAGATGACTTGCTGTAGCTCCTGAGACACAGCCTCCCTGCCACAATACCGTGTTTTTCTGGTAGTTAATGCTTTTAATGCGAAGCTGCAGCAGTAGGAAGTATTTGTTGTACAAATTATTAACTTAATAATTTTAAAAAATAATTTGTTTCTTGAGAAAGTCACTAGAAGCACTTCATAATACTCCGAATATAAATATGGTGCACCATTTTTATCAGTCAGCCACAGACTTAATTACAATTGTAATACCACATTAAGTGATTTATAGGGGCCTTCAGACATTTATTTGAATGGAAATGTTCAGGATTGACTCCATGCAGCATTTATAAGCCATTATGTGTGATGTTCCTGCATTTCTGTTGGAGCTGCTGAGGTCCTTGATTAATGTTAAACAGGAACAGCAAGAAAGGAAACACAGTACATAGTTTTGCTTTTGCTGGATTGCTTATTGATGCATTTCAATATCTGCTGTGTAGTAGCTAAGAAATTGATGCAAATGTGCTCTGAACAGTGCTATTTAGGTTTGGGTTGAAGCATCATGACATATTATACTGATGTTGAAGCAGTGAAGTAATTATTATCTTATATCACTCCTACCATATTAAAAATTGGCAAAATTTTGACTGTACTGTATACACATTTTATTTTACTTACCACATTGCTTATGTGCCTTGAGGCGACTGCTTGCTGTGATTTGGCACTATATGAATAAAACTGAATTGAACTGAAATGAATTGCTTACTATTTAATTTCTATACCCATGAAAATTGTGAGTAGCTTAACACATACATTTGAGGGAGAAAACAGCCAAGTACTGAACTCAATGGCTTGCCTCCTTTGTTGTAACGTGTGAATAAAGTGCATTATATAGAATCAGCAGGGCCCAACACTGACATTTCTGAAAGGTTTCATTGCAAAGATTACCATTTTTTGCAACATGAGAAATGACAAAAGTAAGGAGTTCCCTTGCTTTAAATTTTCCATGATATTCATCTTGACATTTTGTGAGTTCCCTCAAACTTCTCTAAAAGGAGAAAACTGTCAAAGTTCTGTCTGTGTTAGAGTAATGTCTTGCACACAAAAAGTAAGAGTTTGTGCAGCCTTCTTCTTTGAAGTGTCACACTGACCTACAGCCTAATAATAAATTGAAAAAAAAAATACAGATTCTGGTAGGTATTTCCCAGAAAAAGTTCAGGTGTTTAACTGATTGTGCTGCTAAAATCAGTTGGATATGAAATCTGTTTGTTTGTTTTTTTCTTTTACTTTTCACCAGATCAAGAGTAAGACACAATAATGTATGCAATGTAGAGCATATTATAAATTTGCTGAAACCTACACATCATGCTCAAAATCATGACATGTTATATTAAATTAGATCAGCCACACATGCAAATTTGGTGACATGAGTTATCTAGTTAATATAATTTGGCTCTAATCTGGTGAAATGCAGCAGCTCACATCTTCATGTCATCTTGTTTAACAACAATAATGGATGCCTTTCAGTCTCTTCATTCTGACAAACACTTTATCAAAAGTTACACTTCAGCTAGCTCATAAATCCACTTAGAAGAAGAAAAAGTATTTATATATATATATATATATATATATATATATATATAAAAGGTTGCTTTACATGCTGGAGCCAAACAGGTGCACAGTTTTGTCTGTGGTCAACTTAAACTGATTGGATCCTGAAGTGTTTCCCATTTTTCTCTGGCAAGGAAATCTATCATGTTCAAACTGTCATATTAATTGGTTCTGCTTAACTGAGCTGGATCCGCAACATTTTCAGGATGTAAATTTTAGCCTTTGACTTTGACGTATTCAGGTGTGACTTTCAATTAGAGCTGGCCATTTTGTGCGTCTCTTTGAGCTATTAGACATTTGAAGGTTTTAACAGCTTAAGTAAATAAAGTTGGAATAAGCAGAAGTTAATGAAAATCCCTTTGTTTCATATGGAAGAGCCTGCAGTGTATTCAGATTAACTGTAATCAAAACCTAGAGGCCGCTTTCTATTGACTGGCTCATTAACATTGATAGCACCATATTACATTAAACTGTATGTGGCTGTTATGTTGTGTTTTTGCTTGTGCTCCAACTTTGTAAATAAATGAATGTAAAAGTGGTGCAGGACTGCTGGGACGAGCATATAACAACGGCTTGTTTCTGCAGCGGCAACATCAATAATGGAATATTGAGGGCAATTGTGATCAAATTGAATGAGTGTTGTCTGAAGTGCTCTCATCAGTTCATTCAAAGGCAGATAAACAAACAAGTAAAGAACAATAAAAGAAGACAATCATCTTTCAGAGGAGTGGCAAACTGTTTTTTATTAGAGCACAGCTGAGCCATTATGTAAGGATATTATTTTGGGTTATGTACTGTATGTTTATTTCTAGATTTATGATTAGAAATCAGTTCCTTTTTATAGCCAGCAATGTTAAGACAAGACACTGAAGTTGAAAACAGGCAATATCCTTGAAGTTTGATTTGAGATAAGATCGCTTCCATTCTCTCTCCCAGACATTAATACAGTTAAAAATAGACTCATTTTCTGGCTCTTATACACTGTTATGAACTAATGTTGCAGGTTGGTACAGTATTCCAAACATCCTCATAGTCTCCCCTCATTGCCACACTTTGCTTCATGATGTTTTATGTCCAAAGGGCATCTGAGCACAGCTTTAGATCTCACTGCAGTCTGGTGATGTGGGCAGAGAAGTACCTGGCTTGCCCACTGTTGGAATGGGATGGTCTGTAGGGGATCTCAGGAAGGGAGTGGGGAATAAGGGTTTGATCAGTACCAGCTGTCACTTCTGTCCTCAACTATTCTGCCGAAGCCTGCAGTCCCGCAGAAGTACAAGTATAATAGGCTTGTTTAGAGTGGGGACTGTGTTGTGTTTTAATTAGTCACATTTTCATTTTTCTCGCCGTGTTACAGACACAATTTGCTTGTCTTTTAAACTCTGAGGAAAGATTAACAGTGATAGCGTAAAATCGCAAAATCTGACCACAGCGGTCAAAATGTTGCATTTAAACAAAGTTGACTGTATGGTGAATTTGTGTAGATGGCATGATGGATCTGGACAGGCATACTGTCTAGTCTGTATTGCATAATCACAGGCATTGGAGGTGATGGAAAACAATGCACTGTGGTAGAAAATATAATAAGCAAACTGTTTGTATGAATAATATTGTTTGTGTGTCTACACCAGCATTAAATCTGAAATGTGTTAAAGCTCTTAAGAACTTGGGTTTAAATCCATAGTACAGTCGCACTTTATGTTGTATAAGATGTACTTATTTACCATTATCATGCACATTAGTAGCTTAATGACTCTTTAGAAATGATTATAAATCACTTATTAATGACTTATCCTTCACAAAAAAAATTTCTCCAGCTACTAGACCATTAACTTAGAGTTCTCCCTCAATTACCTCCTAATTACTACTTAGTAAGTATAAGAAAGCTGTTATATATGAATTATGATCTTAATCTGCTTTGCTTATTTTGGCTCCCAAAAGGTGGTAGTACCACACCAATAGTAATTTTCACATAATAGCACTTAATAAATATGGTATACTATTAAATGATAAAATTATGAAATTAAGCCTTTTTAACTCAAACTATGTTTCACATTCTGTCAGCCATAAGGATTAAAAAGAAAGAAAAGAAAAATAAACTCAGCACTCAAAACTCAGAGTCTACATGGTTCAGGTATTAGAAATACTTCTGAGTACAACACAATGCAAATAATACAACCACAAACAACAACCTCAAGAAGGATATCTGTAAAGCCTTTTTAACAAAAACAGAACATTATAATTGGCATAGGTGTTATGTTTATTGCAGTACAGATTTATATTAAACTACATTTATTTTAGGTAATGATTCAGCACCTGGCTGTATTTTATAATATGATTAGGTTTGGTTTTATCTGCCTCATAAAACAACCCCTATATTGGCTTTTTTTTTAGTAACAAAAGGAAGAAAAATGTACAAAACAAGATCCAATATATGAATGGGAGGTACAGCAAAAAAATGAATTGGGTGCAGCATTAAAAAAACATGTTTTTGCTACTTGAAAATGTCACTTTTTTACACAATGCTCTAAATAATGAATTACATAATATTCCTAGTGTAATTGTACCAGTGTAACCTAAGTAGGTCTAGGTAAATGTTTTATAACTAATTCCAGTTTATAGCTTAAAGGCAGGCCAGCTAAAGGGATACTTTTACTACACAACCAAGTGGTTAGATCAGACTCGGGTTGAGAAAAACAAAAAAACAAGCCAAACTCTCTGCCATTACTTGAGCACAATCTGATGGCTCAGAATGGCAACCTACTTTGTATTTGTTTTCTTTCCTAAAAGTTGCACCTTAACCATGACAAAACAATGCCTCCCACTCCACAGCAGACCCACCAGGACCCCTTTGCTCTGGCCTGTGGGCTTGATTTTTTTGCGTGCCAAACATGTACAGTACACATCCACTTGTTGAGAGCCAAGCAAAGAATGACTCATTTGACCAACCTTTTTTTTCTTCTTTTTTTTTTTCTTTTTTTGTTTTTTCTGGGGGGGTCTCCACTTTGCAGTAAATCCATGTCTTTGTTCTTTGTGCTGCTGTAATCACAAACATGTCACTCATGGTGAAATAATTGGATTATTCATTGCAAAATGACCACAGTATCTCTCACTGCGAATGTCTTGACTGACTGTTGTTGATGAAAATGCTTTTACACCCTCGACTGATATTTGTGATTGCACTCAGTCTAATAAATTCGCCTTTGATTTTCCTTTCTAGATTTTTTTTTTGCCTGCACTCAAAGTTTGGACACGGGTTAACTTGTGAAGGTTTATCAAAGCTATTTAGTGAATCTGTGTACAGCTTCTGCTTTCTCTTTTATAGGGCTAAAAGAATATGTTCCTTCACAAATGGCAAGATGACAAGATTCTGAAACCTCCACGACAAAAGGATTATTCTCTCTTACTGAGTCAGTATTGGCAGATAGCAAAGAATTTCTGTAATTTACACCTCAATATCATTATGTTAGTTTTTAGGAGTTATTGGGGAAAAAAAATCACAGAATTCTGACCACATCATTGGGTCCATCTCTAAAATATACTCTCCAAGGAGTCAGGAACTTATTATGAGTGGACTCTTATAATTGATTGTATTTGACATGACATGGAGGAAACAGGGCCGATTGATACGCTGCTGCAGCTGAGATGTGATCAATCCAAATGAGAGACTCTGGGAGCTTTTATTCCTCTGCCGGAGTTTGTTAGAAACAACTAAGCTTCTCTGGAGAGACCGCGTTTCTCCATAAACAGTATCTGGGAATTTAGATGAGCAGGATCCCTCACCTCATCATGCCTCAAAAATATTCCCCCCGCAACAGTTTGAAAGAACTGAATGAAACGTTGAGTTAAATGTTTGGGCACGTTGTGGTGGGTGTTTAGACATGAAGACTTATGATTATCTGCTAATAATCTGCCTTAACAAACACAAAAATTTGATATGGTGTTCTTCACATTCTGAAGGATGAATCCGCTTTCTAAAATGACAACCTCCACATCTGAATACTATGTGGAGTGGGTGTGAAATGGAATTCCTTTCCTAAGAGTACGCAACCTTGGTACAACTGGAAAATGAATCTGTTTTTTAAGGTTGACCTTCTCTGTTCATCAATTATTTCACTGCAGATGACTTCTTTGCTCCACTTAATGGATCTGATTGGAAGCTATTTTGTCAACATTTAAAGGATTTTTTTTTATTGTAATAGAATCATATTTTGACAATGGTTTTATTAGTAATACTTGCAATGCAGAAAACGTAATATGCCTCACAAGGCAGAAATGGTTAAATTCATCCAAGTATGAAGCCCCTTTACCGTATCTTTAAACTTCTGTTTGCTATGTAAATAAAGTGCTGGGCATGTGTTGAAATGCAAGAAATAAATGTTATGTGGTATGTTCTCGGTGTGAGGCAGTAAACAGCAGATGGTAAGCAGTGTCTCTTTAGCGCTATGGATTTTATTTAGCTACCCACCTGAATGACCTGCATTGAGCTGAGCAGCTGATGTGGAGAGAAAAAAAAAGTGAGAGTTAACTGTTTGCTCTTGTTTACTTCAGTTCCACTAGACTGCAAGGCCAGAGGAGTCATTTGCCATGCACAGTGAAATTACCTTGTTTATCAGCGTTTTGATTTCCGTCCCGCCTCAACATCCAACTGACATTTTAGATGTACATGGTCCATGACTGATTCCCAATCAAAAGCACAAGAACAAAGTACCTTCCTTGTGTGGTTTCCACTGCTTTTTAATTAAATGCATGATGACGAGCAATGTGCCCGATTAGAATAATAGCTCGTTATGTTCATGTTTTCAAAAAGTAACCTTGAACAGTGTACAACTGTCCTTTCGATTGGATATGTTCCAAAGATTGCCAGTGAGACACTGCAGCTAATGTCCATACAGTAGGATATCGGTTGTTTCAAGGTGATTCACTGTGGTATGTCTGAACTTTTTTTTTTCCTGCATGGTGATGTTGCACCATTAGACCACCTACTGTACTTTGAAGTTTAATGGTAGACAGACCTGAAGTCCTTGAAAGGTTACAAAAATCTTTAGCCATTCATTACTGGAAAGGGGAAGTGTGGAAAGCGATTGAATATAATGAAAACTAATACTCTTTCTGCTCACTATGCTATCTGTAGATATGTTTAATATCCCATTACAGGCCTAGAAGTAACTACAGTTCTATACTGTCAAGAGACAAACATAATCTGGAGGGAAATTACCCATCAGGAAGGCAATACTGTTACTGAGATGCAATTACCAGGCCACTTGTGAGACTTTCAGCCCAGTATTCGAAGGTACATGTGTGTGGTCGATATGTGCATAACAGCTCTTATGTCTAGTAGAGTAAATTGGATTCTTTGCTGGAGAACAGTTAATTTAGAATATGTCCAAGATGCAAATGATTGATGTGACTATATCGTTACAACTGTAGGTTTGTGGTGCAGGGCAGCCAAATGGAAAAAGAATATTGCAGGGAGAAGGAAATAGCTTTTATCCCAGAATTATGGAGAATTTCCTCCAGTAAATCATTGAGTCTGCAGAAGAAATAATTTGGATTTTTTGGTCGGTTGTTCGTACATTCATTTCCAAGCAAACACTGCTTAATTTGGAAGGGAGGAACTATCTGTGCGCTTGGATTCTGCTTCTTTTTACATTGTATTGCAGAGCTCCTGTGGTTGTATTTGTTAGTAGTTAAATAATCTGCATGTCTCACAGAGGATTTAATGTACCAATTTAGCACTGAATCACATAGCCTACAAACAAAGAAAACAGTACGGATTGGAATGAACATCAGTGTAAACATTTGATAAGGGTTTGCTTGAGGCAATTGCTATGCTTTATTACTGATACAAAAATAAAAGCTGCAAAAACAAGACTTGCCTCTGTGCATTTGATATACTTGCCTCTGTACTGGCCTATCCTACAACTTATTCTCATAGATGAAGCTCAACATAAAATTAGTGACAATGGCAAATGGCTTCCCGTTACTCCCTGGATAAATTTATCAAGTTAGGGACATTTCAACTGTACTACAAATTATCACCTTGAATCTGATAATTAATCACCGCTGCTTTCAATGAGCAGCCCCTAACCTTAAATGTAGCACAAAGAGGAAAAGAAAAGAGCTGCCTGCACCCATTGCAATCTTCTCCTGCAGGGGAACTGCATGTGCATTAGAAATAAAACTGTCTGCACAGAATGTGAGCCTAGCATGCATAATAAATGTATGACAAAACAATACCCCAGGCAACCCAGTATTAATGATATGCAGTGAACTCATTATTAAAGTTCCAAAACAGCTCCTGGAGTAACACAGATGGAGTCAATTAAGCAATGAGCATACTTGCTTTCCTGCTGTTTCATCTTCCTTCTTTTATCTCTTGCATATTACTCTATGGATGTAATTAGCTGTATGTTTCTCCTCACAACATAATGTCCAGTGATAATAATGGTTATTTTCTCTTGTAATTTCGAATAATGCACTGCTTAGTAAATGTACCAAATTTGCTTGCACCTTGTCCTTGCGTATTTAATTTGCACTGGAAGAGGTGTTCGGGGTAATACCGTGCTAAGCTCCTTTTTTCTCTCTCTCTCTGCTGTTTCTGTTGCCAGAGACCTGATGCCTTCAACGCTGGAGGGGCAGATCACCATGGAGAAGACACCAAGCTACTTTGTGACTAACCATGCCCCAAAGCGTATCCACTCCATGGCAAGAGACATCAAGCTTATTATTGTTGTGCGTAATCCTGTCACTAGAGCCATTTCAGACTATACACAGACTTTGTCCAAGAAACCTGATATCCCCACCTTTGAGGTTCTGGCTTTTAAAAACCGGACGCTGGGTCTTATAGATGCCTCATGGAGTGCGTTGCGTATAGGAATATATGCGCTTCACCTGGAGAGCTGGATGCAGTATTTCCCTCTCTCCCAAATGCACTTTGTTAGCGGGGAGCGGCTCATTGTGGATCCTGCTGGTGAGATGGCCAAAGTGCAGGACTTCTTGGGGCTGAAGCGGATTGTCACAGACAAGCACTTTTACTTTAATAAAACAAAAGGATTTCCGTGTCTGAAGAAGCCAGAGGACAGCAGCACTCCCAGATGCCTTGGCAAGTCTAAAGGGAGAACTCATCCTAAAATTGACCCAGATGTGATTCGACGGCTGCACAAGTTCTACAAGCCCTTTAACATGATGTTCTACCAAATGACTGGTCAGAACTTTGAATGGGAGCTGGAGGAGGACAGTGAAACTCATAGCTCTCAGGACTAGCATGGCACGGCTCAGCCACACCACCAGCCTTCTCACTAAAACTCCTATTGTCTGGCTTCATCTTCAGAGAGTGCTTGAGCACACCAATCAATCATGGCTGTCTTTGCAGTGTCTGTATCCATTAGCAAGAGTTTACTGACATGCTTTTTCTTGATGACGGCAAATCATTATTGTATATACCAAACATAAAATATATTTATATTTGTGTAAATGAGATGATTTATTCCTTTTTGGGTTTTACGCATAGAACTGATATAAAAATCATGTTGACTATGGCAATGCATGCGATGAGTTAAGTGTCCTTACCTCATGAGCCCTAAGGGTAAACTCTGCCTGTTTCTTCTCCCTTTACTTTCCTGCAGTTTGTTGCCCTCACACCCACTCACCAGCATTCAGTACAAAAAGATATTCTATTTCAATGGCTAAGGCCGTGGAGTGTTCTGTATTATTTATTTTAACACAGTCCTGCTGCTTTAGAAGAGAGAGAAAAGAGGACATGATCGACATAGTGCTATACTGCTTTGACACGTGCTCATCTTTTCAGTTGTCTAAATCTAAGTGGAGACAATCCTTTTAAGTTTACCAAAGTGTTAATTTACTCTGTGTCACTGTTATGGTTGATCTGCGCTCATTAATTGCACACATATTCAATAAGAGAGCTGATGTACAGTGACCATCATTCAATAATTGGATTGTTTCGCTGCACATTTGAACATTAGCACACTGATGACCATGCGTTCCAATGTGGTACGCTATCAGTGGTTTAGGTATGATATGACAGATGAATCTGTTTTGTCTCGTGCATCAAACAACTCTGCATTTGGACAAAAGAAAAATTTGGTGCTGCCAAAACATACACAAAATAACGGTTGACTTTTGCGGTCCTGCTTGCCTTGTGACCCTCCTCTTGTCACAGTAATACATGTCAATGAGGGTGAAGAAAAACACCAGAGGACCGAGCAGAAGTTTGTTACCAAACATCTGCTGCTATGCAGTCTTCTGTCGTTAGAGATTAATGGCGTGTTAAATAAACTGCTGCTGCTGCTGGAACAATGTCAATGTCAAAGAGAATTTGTTGTCAAGGAAAAGCTACATACATGCCCAGGTAAATTACCAAGCCATTACTGTATGTGCTTCACTTGAATGAGATAACTTATGCCAGTCAAATGTGCTGTAACCAGGCGTTTTACTAGCAAACACTTAATCACGTGATCAGCAGTGCTAACCGACTGAATGCTTGTATCAGATATTACAGGCTTTTGCTGTGAAATGTTCATTTACTCATGCAATGAACTAACAACATGACCCATCATCTTTTCTTTATTATTTTCTGATTTTTGCATTATCTGCTGTGCATCTGTCTGTTGTCTCTGGACTTTTCATCAATTGAGACAATCAATACAGCCAATGAGTCAATAAATACAGTCTGCTACACATCACTGGTTGCTACAGCTATGATGCATTGCTCTGTTAATCTTCCCTGTTCTTTTGCCATGGATGGTTGGATTGGTTCACTCTCCGTAGACCTCTCTGTCACCCAGGGGAAGCCGGCACCAGCAGCTACTTACACAGAGCAATTGATTCAATCAAAGTAAGCACTATACTGCCCTTTGTAGCACCAAGCCTGAACACTTACCTCTGAGCCTCACTATCCCAGAGTCACAACTTCCACTTTGAGGCTTTTCTGTGCAGCCATCCCTTGGTGTTTTCTTGACAATGTCTCTGCAATTTTACCCCTCCCCTTCTCTCTATTTCTCGCTCCTCACAGATGTCATCCTCCAAACCTACAAAGTGTGTTGGAAAGCTGTTTCACAAAGGTTCAGCACTGCATTAAAGATAACTGAACTCCAAGCAAGACATGCTAATCACACAGTTAATAAAAGCCCTTATCATCATTTATTTATTCACATTTTTTGCTAAGCTTAAGAACAAGCATTATCCACCTTCCAAGCCAAACAGTCCCTCCTACTCAGTGTAGAGATGCTCAAAGAAATCCACAGAAAGCACCCTGCAGGGTTATTAGGACAGATGATGACTCCATTTTACATCTTTGAATATGCAGCCGTGTTGTCATTTGCATTTCCAGGATTGCACACTTAAGGGAATTCCTTTCCAAAGTGAAAACTTGGATCCAATCTCTCATTAACAGAAACACACACACACACACCTTTTTTCTTTTGTATCTCTTGCTTGTTTTAGGTACAGGCAGAGCACTGTGATACATCCAGCAAGGCTTACCATGCATGAAAGACATGCAAAGCTGTCCTTCATGTGTTCCTCCCACTGGGGGTCATGCTGTGTTAATGTGGTTCCACAGTGTTTCCAGCTTCAAGTAAAGAAGATTGTGATGATAAATGATCATCACCTGCTCATCAAACTGTCACTGCTTAAGTGCCATCATTTCTGAAATGAAGTACAAATTCATATTTGTCAGCCACCGCTCAAAATTTGGCAGGAAGTTGAAACAGTGAGAAGTGCTTTGAGAAAAAACAAAACAAAAAAACACTTGGATGTACCCACAAATGTTTTTTGCAGTAGCCTTTTGTGTGATTGTTTCTTTTGGTTGAAGGGCTTTAATCTGTGCACGCTTAAGTGCAAAACTATGTATTCGCTTTTCTATTTTATGAGTTCCAATTATATACTGCATAATGAAAGGGTGCAGAAAAAATAAGCTCAGTTTGAACAAAATACAGTGTTAATAGTTTGCTTGTAGAAACATGGATGTTTGAAGAGAAGTCTCCATTACTACCAACTAATTGGTTTTTCACTTCATTTGAGTGAATGATCACCAGCTGTGTAAAGAGGCACAATAGTGTCAACTCTGACAACTTAGCACTCCTCCACTCTGAGTAAATCTCTAATGTAGTCTCTTAAATGGCTCGTTTTAATGCCCACTGACATTCACATTAGTAAAGGACAGATTCATTTATGAGTTTAGTTTTAGAAAAGGTTTTAAATTCTATAAAAACAGCTTCTTTGTTCGGCGCCAACAAGCAGCAAAGGTTTTTCAGCAACTGCAAACTAAACACAAAATGAAAAAAAAAAAACCCCCCAACTTC